>CM067063.1:4677844-4865344 GCA_033980235.1 Diadema setosum | reverse complement strand
TATAAAATGCACAATTAATCAACATAAGGAACGGGTGGCAAATGGCAGGCTGGCACATTCGCTGGGTGACTGGATGCATGAAATATGAAAAAGGTGAAAAGTATGAAAAATGCTGATGAGAAAACGAATAATTTATAGAAACTAGTTTGAAAAAGTAGGGTCTACTTAAACTTATAACAAGAGGCATCTTTCCCCTACAACACCTAGGACAGATACAACACAGATTTTATTGCAGAAAGAATAGACAAACATTACTTATATAAAGGTAGCTTGTCTTTTGTCCCATATCAATGACCACTCGCTTTTTCAAAGCTTGGACATTTTTTTTGTCATTTCAATCGCACTGTGCTATTGTTAGCTGAAGGTAATGAGATTAGCCGATATAATTAAATCATTTTGACATCTGTTGTGCAGGAAAGTGGACGCGGCCCAATGCAATGTTATCCACGCAGCTTATGGAATACAACGATTGAATACGTTCGTGCAACAGGTGGGGGAAAAACAAAAGTCAGTGCGAAATTGGGTATTTACTCTCGTATTCACATGTATATATGCATGTATATATCTATCTTTTCATTTTTGAAGCGCCATGAGCACTGAAAGGACTGGACCTGTGCGCTATAAAAGTAGCCACTATTATTATAATTATTATTAATAATAAGGCAGCACAAAATGTAAACAACAATATGATTATATTAAAGGAAAAAATTAATGAACGAAAATGAATATGAGACCTCGTAATGCAAGCTAAATGTGTGGATCACTTATTTACAATATTAACATGAGAGGTTATACTTATGAAATCCACACACTGTAAGTAATCGTCATTGAGCACCTGAATAGAAAATAGAATAAAAGAAAGTAAAGAATACAGCAGATATATAATAGGTGTAGGAACCTACTGTGCTTTATTTCAAAGCAAACTGTATGATATTCAAAGTGACATTATTTATTTTGTTCGTTCTTATACCTTCTTAAACTGATTTGATCTGAATCATCAATTATGAAATATTATCATCAAGCAATCTATTGATAATACACGAATAATTATTAAAATCAAATCAATTCATAAAATTAAAATGATCTCAAAAAGTTATTATCATTTTGCTTTGTTTTGTTTTCACTTCTTCTTGTTTTTCCCCTCTCCATTAGACGCGATGGCGCGCATGTTATAGAAATGTGCTGGCATAAAAGGGCAGTAACTAATGATTTATAGAGGGAGGGGGAGGGAGTGAACGAATATCACTCACACCATAGAGTGAAACCATAGCAATCACGTACGTTTACTCTGCGAAGTTACTTCTTTGCTCATTCTAATATCACAACTATATCTGAACGCCACCATGTAAACGCAGCTGTCAATTTTCCATGTATCCTTCAAGTTAATTACGGTATTCGTCCAGGAATTAGAGAATGCTCTCTTTTACATCCGCTGGAATCTTGGCAGTTCCTCAAAAAAAGATACACACATAATTTTTGAACTATGCCAGGAATGTATCCCATCAAATAAAACATGGGAATTCATAAGTATCAATTAAATTGATGATACTTTGTGTTTGATCTTATCTGAGACTATTTTTAATGAGTTTATTAACAACAAAATATATTTACATGAGTATAAATAACGTGCATATTTTCATTTCATAAGTATGCGAATATGACGGCATGAATGCAAGAAACAAAGATATGTACAGACATAAATATACATACTTAAATATTTATATTACATACGTACAGATCTACCTTAATAGTTATAATTATGTTATTTTAATTTTACTTTTAAAAAATCACATCGAGTCAACCCATATGCGTGGTACTAACCTTGATGAAATGTTAATAAAGTGAGAACCGAATGTTAGCACAAGTGCTGGTCGAGAATGGTTCTTTGTATAATATATTTAGTTTATAATAAACTTATACTCTATCATTTACCTTTGTTAATAACTGAAATTTTGGATTTTCACCGAACAGAAACCTTCTTCTTTCCTTTCGAGTACTCTATAGGGCAAATGATTGGAAAATGTCGGTCCGGCAAAGGAAATAGCATGGGTTACAATGCTCTTTACCACTGGTTCTAAATGCAATGATTAATTTATTATTGTATAATATTGCATTAAAGAATGAGGGAAATGCATTTTTTGTTAATAGTATAATATGTTTATACTGCTTGGTGAATAGTGGCTTAGAGTTTGTTAGAAGTGGAGATAATTTATTTGCCCTCAACATCTGATTTGGCATTGTGTGGGGTTCACGAAATTATATACCGAGAACTTTTATTTCCCACAACAGGAGACAACAAACCCTGTAGAGCGATGAATAAGATGGAAGGGGGTTTGCACGTGCCGTTGTGGGGGAGGGGGAGGGGCTAAGGCTTGAAACAATAGACATGGCATTCGCGGTATGCGGTAAAGCGAAGGCTGGCGGTGTTCTCATCAAGTCTCATGAAACAGGGAGGCATGTTTTTCACAAGACAGTACCGCGTGGCGTACACCTCATACGTTCCTGACACGCAATGTTGAGTTCGGCAATAAGCGGTATTTTTGCATTTCTTTCGTCTTCTTTTTTTTTTCATATACATGTGTACATGTTCTCATTTAATCCAGTATTGAATATTTAGTCCAATTCAATTTGATTCAGTTTAATTCAATTTAATTCAATTTAATTCAATTCAATTCAATTTAATTCAATTCAGTTCAATTTATTTCATACTTCTCATATCAGGTTACATCGAAAATAATGTGAGCATAAATTTCTGTACTTTGTCAATAGTAAACAAACCAAGGAATACACTCACAAACACATACGGGACTATTAGATAAGTGTACACAATAATTTCGATGATAACGTGGTCAATATCGAAATCACATAGCAAATGTTGTGCAAAATGAACGAAGAACGCAGAATGAATGAGAAAATTCAGACCAGATTAAATAATGATACCAAAGAAAGGGAATGAGATATCTCTACACAATCTGATGTAAACTAAAGATGAGCCACGATTGTGACCTAGTTTTTCAATTGTTTTCAGAACATTATTGCACTATTGCATATTATTTACTTTGGCATGCACAAGACGAATATTGCATTGGACCTATTGCAAGTATTCAGATTAAGCACATAGTAAAAGACAAATAATATATTTATATATATATATATATTTATATATATATATATATATATATATATATATATATATATATGTATAATTATTATTATTATTATTATTATTATTATTATTATGATGATAATGTGTGATGATGTGGATGTAACATGTGAATGTGTGAATAATCACTTAGCTATCCGCAACATCGTGGGCTGTCCACTCTGTCATTCATTGTGTGTGCGGAATTTTATTTATCAAAATCCATTTCTTGTAGGCTTTATATCAAAGGCTCAGTTAAAATACGACGACGCAGAAAGAACGACTGTTTACGAATTATAGTAGCCAGGAATAAAATTTACACGTCAACTACCAGTCATATTCATATTTCGTGGGCACCTTAATAACCGAAGTTTCTTCGCGACAGCCAGAAAGTTTGCACCAAACTATCTCCCACAAAGCAACATTGATTTATGCAAAATAAACTCCAGGTATAAAGGTAAGTATATTCATTAACTAAAAGGAGTAAGTGAATAGAATACCTCGTCAGAAGGTCATTCAAGGAAAAACAGCTTCAATGATTCCAAGATATAGATTAGATGATTTATCAAAATGAAACTAAAGAAATGACTTTATAAAGTGAAGAAAAAGTCAAAATTGTATTCTAGTTAAAGAACAGGTGTGAAGAAAAAATTGATCCTCGTGGTGCGCACGCCGGTGGCTGTCAGTACACACGCCTCTGGCCTCCTCGTCAAGCAGCGCGCTCGAAAATTAGATTTGCAACATCGAGCCATAACTTCCGCGGGAGAGCTAAAATTGCAAACACGGCCCAGGGGCGTTTGTTTTCATTGGAAAGTAACTTTAAAAGGGAGGAAAGAGAGGGTAGCAGAGAGGGGAAGAAGGGCAGACCAAGAGTTTTGCTTTGGCTTTCGCGTTGATATTCCAACAGTCTGCCTGAATCGTTCGAGATTTAAATATCTGGGCTGAGGGATCTGGATTAAGAAGCCGAGGTTCTAGATTAAGTTGCAACCTCACGAAGTACTATACTCTGTAATGTAACGGCATGCCCTCATTTTTGTAATTCCTGTAGGTCTTATGACTTGCATTTTATTTGATAAAGAGGAAAAGCCTCCTTTCACTGACGAAAATAACAGTGTGGGATATGGTCTTCTCAGAGCTACTGCAACATTCGCACACCGAAAATCAGGGGACTCAAAGGTCAAAAACAATTCCAAATCAGGAAGATTTTGATATTCTCTTATCCAGACATGAAAACATATTTACATTTTCCTACATTCTACACATGAGATATTCTGCCGGTGACATTGGATGGCGCGTGGAGACGCCAAGACCCTTTGCGTGAGGGGCGGCAGTTTATGGTTTCAGAAAAGATTGACTTACATAATCATTTTGAAGATTATATTGTCTGTACCAAAAGTGTGTCAGTTGAGGAAAGTTAGTCATGTGTTTCGCATGTACATACTTTGTTCTCTCTTTCTACTTTACGTTGTTGCTCTGAATTTATCTCATAGCACAATACTACTTTAAGATCAGTATGAGTTCCGGAATAGGAAGACACGGTTATTTATACCCATAGTACTTGCTATGTCGAGATGTTTCCGACAGAGGAAAAACTTTTACATCTATTCAGTCATTGACCTGTCGCAGATCTTATTCAGAAATTCGCGAAATGAGAAGGAAGAAGCATTGAATGACGTTTTGGTGGCACAGCATCAATCGTGGAGTATAGATATGAAATGCACGCACACACACACACACACACACACATACACACACATAACAAATACCCCTCCCCCCCCCCAAAAAAAAAAAAGAGAGAAAATAATAATGAATGAAAAAACAAAAAAAAAAATGTTCCGGACTGGTGACCTTTCTCACCAAGTGATCATCTCCTCTTTTTGCTAAGGTCTATGAAGCTTATCGCCCAGTCAGGAGGACATTAGCATTCCCATGTGAGGTGGAAGAATAAGAGCCAAGAATGGTATTGTACGCTGATGGCAATCTTTGTTCAAAACAAGCGAGAGTTGTACTCACTTAAATATACAAAGTTAAAATAGGTCTTCCTTTGTCCGTGGCAAAGCTATGTTTTAGCTGAGCCACATATCATAACAGTTACCGATGACTGTCAATTAGCACCTTTCAAAATCCAAACAGACAAGCAAGATGGCAAGAGATAAATGGTCATGGATACACACACGCCAGACGTGTTAATGCTCGGGAGACACGGTGGTTCCATTGGCGTAGACATCCATATCACGTGACCCGGAGTGTGTGTTTGTGTGTGTGTGTGTTACTTGCTACTGCTCCTGCCGCCGCTGCATAAATACCCTCGCACGCGCGAGCTCGGCGAGCAGTTGCGGGCGAGAATTGATTGTTGGCACGACGTCTTGGTTTGCATGCTACGCTATGAATCAGATGGGTGTGGACTTAGCCTCGTCCTCAGTATAGATAGAATCATGCATCATGTTCCTTAGAATACTACCCTTATAACCTTTGGTGTCACTGTGGGATCTTGTTGTTCGGAAGTACCCGCGATAAAACTGAATCATGGCAGCGGAGAGAGCAAGACAACTTTGCACTGTCGTCTGCTTCTTACAGCTCTGGATGCTTTTGAAGGTGGAAGCAGTGAGAAACTCTGGAGAAAAACATTATACGGCGGGAATATTCGGCCACACTGTGACTCTAATATGTGACATGAGAGGCCGTCCGAACAGAAATCCCGTGATGTGGTTTTCTGTAGATACGCAGGCCTACATCAGCAGGAACGAACGATTGTTTCCAACTCTGGATGAGGATCGAATAAATCGATACTCAGCTTGGGTCGAACCTGATCTTCATCAATACATGCTACGCATTGATGGAATTTCAATACGAGATGGCGGGAAGTTTGTTTGTGGTTCTAGTGGGCACCAGAGTAAACAGTTCATACCACTTTGGGAAACTACTCTTGCTGTCTTCCATCCACCTGAAGATGCGACATTATCGTGTGAGTTATCGTACCTACCTATTAGTGGAACAAGTGATCGTGGAGTTGAAGTCGCTTGCAGTTGGAATATCGAATTGGTCAATGTTATGGTGGAGATTTTCCAGGGACGATCTCAACTCGCGACAGACCTTGAACTGGAGGGTCGTAAGATACACCGCATGAAGATGGAACGCTTTACGAGAAATAATAACTTTCGCTGTATTTTGATACACCCTGATCAGAGCCGCCAGATGACTTCATGCCGGGTTCCTCAGAGAGATCCAGCACCCTTGGTCCACATCACACCCCTTGTGCAGACCACATTCTCGGGCTCGGATGCACACTTCTCGTGTGCCACACATGGTCCGCAGAGGGGGCCCAACCTCATATGGACGCCAAACTGTGTAAATGCACAAGGTCTGGATGTGTGTGAACGAATGAGTCTCGTCAATGGCGGATCTCATCTGAAAATATCAAACCCTAGACTGGAAGATGACGGGATGTTGATACAGTGCTCGGTTTTAACCAATAATGGGTTGATGTCGGCAGGAGTGGCTCAGCTGCGCGTTGAGGCTACGTCCACGACGGTTGGTGACGAGCGAGTTAGAGGAGGTACGCCAAAGAGCGAAACAACCAAAGGTGACACGGCGAAGGGTGACACGGCTAGGGGTGAGTCGGCTAACGGGGAGACGGCAAGGGGTAGCACCCCCACAGGAGGAGCAGCCGGGGGTGGAAGACCTAGAGGTGGAACGGGAAGGGGTGAACCTGGGGGAGGTGGACGGGGTAGAGGTAAGGACAATAACAGGCCTTCTTGGGGTAGGAATGGTAGGAATAACCATGGGAAAAGTGGGAAAAGTCCAATGACCACACTTGAAGCGGAACCAATATATCCCTCACCCACCACTCATCCCGAGACAAGTTCTTCAAATCTGACAATGTACGCCACTATCATCCCCGTGCTCGTAGTGGTCGTTCTCCTAATACTGTTAGCTTACATGTGCATGTCGAGAATACGAGCCCTGATCGGAAGGAGGAAACAGCCCGACGAAGCAGGGCACAATCGCCTGTACGACCACAATGGCCCGAGCTCTTATCTGACAAAGAGAAAGATGATCGACGTCGTTCGCGCCATTCCTCGGTTCTTACAGAATGCTGGGAAGCCGCACTCCACAAGACGAAAGACCGCGGCCCAGACCCCTCCACTCCCCGTCTCGACGGCCTGGACTTCTCGGGGCTCCATGCTCCATTCGATGTCACCCGATTCCATCTCCTCAGACTTTTTGCGAACCACGGCGCTCACGTCAGCATCCACTGCCTCTGTGCCGCTCTCCCCTCCACCGAAACCCCCTCCGAAACACTTTGCCAAGGGAAAAGAGGAGGTGCAGTACCAGAATACCACTCACACGCTCCAGGGCGAGGTGCCTCTTCTTGATCCTAAACTGGTGCTGATCAGCCCCAGCAAGAGATACGACTTCGTACGTATCTCGAATGACATAACACGGGGATACACCAACCTCAGACCGGATGCAGTTCTGCCCATGAGGTCATCATATTCAGAAGACGACTATGGATACCTTGTGCGAGGCGCGAAAAAGAATAGAAGGTACTGAAGGGTCATGTTCTCTCGAAAATAACACGTGGATCTATATTTTGTAACGTTATCTTGGAGGTACAAATCATACGTTTGCGTCGTTTTGAATTCTACACCCAAAAACTATTGTGTATTATTCATAAAAGCGACTTTTTCGGCATGGGTTCAGTTCACCTTGTTCGGCAGTGAAATGCGCACTCTTGCAGATTGTTTGCATTCTCAGTGAACATTTTCACCTTAATGAACAAAGGATGACGTTCTGCTTTCACATTTCATGTGATTAATTCGAAATGCCTTGAAGCCTGGTAAACGTATGTATTCAGTGACGGAAAACAGTATCCCTGCTGAAGACGTTTCTGCATTGGCTACCTTTCATTGGAAAGAAATCGACGTAAACCATTTTTCAAGTGTAAGAGGATGTCTCCCAATTCAATGTATTATTTTCGCGGCGTACACCCACTCGTGTTGTTTGTTGTTCTCATCTTCAGCTTCTCCCATCGAGATTATTCACATGCCATTCTAGTCATCTGAGAATATCAGCCCTTTATTCTTGTCTTCCTTTTCTGTATGCCCAATCTCTTTCTAATATTGCTGTTTAGCAAGAGCCTACGTTTAAAGATACCACAAAACCCTTAAGATGCATACTTGGTCCATGAAAGCGTTTTGAAATTGACAATTACCTTCAATATATGCTTGAAATACCCCCAATGAATGACTTTTATTATCATCAATATGGACGCCGCGGCAATTATATTTAGCTAGTCACACACACTCGTTGACTTAGAGGGGATTAGAGGGGTACAATGAGCGGCTCGTCGGTAACCAGGCACACTCACGCGGGGTAATCTTGATGACAGCAGTGGTGGTGTACCAAGGAAATCTTGGCTTAGGTTCTAATTCATCTTGCTGCCTGAGGGCGAGGTGGTAGGGAAATGCCTCAGGACAAAGAGCTGACATGAAAGAAAAGAATTGAAATATTCATTTTCTCCCCCCCCCCCCTCCGCTCTACCTCCTTTTCTCTTTCTTTCGCTTGAATATATAAACATCTCACCATTTCTCTTTTTTCTCTCTCAATAGTGCTCATACCATCGCACATACATTTGCAAGGGTCAGAATGATTATTTATTGTGATTATATTGTATGTTCCCCAAAAGCAATTTCAAAAACTAAATCATACCACTCTGTTTTATCATGTGTCATTGCTCTTGGTATGTAAGTGTGGGTCCTTATATTGATAGCTTTGTGAACATTCCATACAAGCCGTGTCACTCTGGTCGATTATATCCCGTATCGAATTAATTTTTGTGAAACCGGATTTATAGCACAACCTACTTGTTCCGATCACACCTTAAAGTATATGATAAAAGCGTGACAACTTTGCCAATGCCTCTGAAGAAGTAACTGAATTAAGTTACTATCTTACTTTTATCATTTGTTATTGGTTGGTATTATTTGTAGGCATTGATTAAGATTGCCTTGCTGTAGATATCAAGACCTCGTATGTTTACAACCTGTTGCTTTGTCAAAAAAATTTGCCGTGTGATTCAATTCCTGTAGACCAGAACAGAATATCTCAAAAATAAAAGTATACTTGTAAAGATCACGGGAACTCTCTGAATCAGTGCGCTGGTATGTCACAACGCCAAATTGGCATACTCTCGTAATCCGTACAACATGTACGTGTGACCTTCCTCGCCCCTCCCGGTCTAGCTTTAGGGCCACTTGGTAGCAGTTCAGGTACGTACGGTGTTAACTCACTCCTGTGCCATGAAACATCAATGTATGAGGTGGCATCTAATCCTGGATTTAGGATAGTCCGTCATGAGGTCTGTTGAGAAACATGAGGAAAGCGACTAATTAGTAAAGGCTGTTGACCGCTGGTGAGCAGTTTCTGCACCATTGCCAACGTTGACTTGCTGCGACTTAAAAAAAAAAAAGAGAGAAAAGAAAGACAGGTCCGTGCTAATTTGAGCAGTATATTTGAAACTGACCTACCACCGACGTCACACCATGGCTAGAAAACTGATGGAAAAATATGAATTTGTTCATATTGTACACTCAAAGAAAAGTCATTTTTATTTTGAGAGTTTTATTTTTTGTTTTGTTTTGTTTTGTTTTGTTCAGTTGTTTGCTCAACGTTGCTGGATACTCCGTTTGTTTCTGTACCATTTGCCTGCTTTTTGTTGTCAAAGTTTTGCTCTGCTCTCTTGCCTTGTGGTGAACGAATTTAAGTGGGAACAGCCGCAGAATTTACAGATGTTATCAAATTTTGAATAATCATGTTCTCACGAATATTTACTTTCATTTTGCCAAGTCAAGTGCGATTAAATAAAGGGACTGAACTACAAGAAGCCACAGTAGGGGCCTATCCATTGGTATCTGAAGTATCTGTTTACGTCTCGGCCATGAAACCAAACTTGATACAGCTTTAAAGGTAGGGGATACCTTTTACAGAACTCCCAAAATGCAGCAAAACATTAAATATGAACCTCAGGGGACTTGTTAGGCCACTGCTTAGAAATTTGGAAGTCAACAGTTATCTACAATTTGAATACTGCACAAAACTCAACTACTCAGTAGTTCTGTGTGTCAGCCACACTTAAGCCTTTCTGTTGCAGTCTTCTGTATTTTTTATCTATAAACACAAATCTAAAAGTATGAGAGCTGATGTAATAACATATAGAGTGTGTGGCAAGAATGTATATAGAAATGTTTGTAAGTTTTGATGAACTTTATTCACAAAATATACATGATGGACACACATGCAGTGCATGGGTCTGCAAAAGTAGCCTAGTAATGTACTGGAATTTACGGTGAGCCCCGAAAAAAATTCAATTCAAAATCTAACGGTCAATAAAAATGTACTAAATGTTACCTTCCACTTTCAATACTTGATGGGAGTTTCTAAAATGATACTCTCTTCAACATACCACTGTGTTTACACAACTCTTCATTTAAGGCATGCAAATGGGATTCCCTACCTTTAAGATTGTATTTTTGCGTGAAATCCTTATCTTATCTAATTTCTATTTCATTAGTAGTTTTATTAATTCTCTAAGATATTTTCAATTTAAAATTTTGATACTTTGAGCCAAAAGGAGAGCAACGAATAACAAAAAAACAACAATAACAATTCCTGTTCTGACACTGAGTATTCTTCTGAGATGTATGTGATGTAAATTCTCAGTACAATTTTAATTCAGTGCATAAAGACAAGATACAACTTTAATCATACTATTTTGATGCAGGAACCAGTATTGGTTGTCGTCGAAAAGGTTTCAGAAGTCAGTGAAGTTTCAGATTGTCGAGGGTTCATGAATCTTTATGATGTCGCAGAGAATTTTTCTTGGCAACATTTTACGCTAGATTTTAGCCAAAGTACTAATTTTGTAAAAACAAAAATGATAACGTTGTTGTGATTAACTTGTATCAAAGCGAACTTCGACTGTTTCAACGTGTGCTATAGTATAATGAAAAATATTATTGTCGCCTATAATGGAGAGCATCCGGCATGAGACTGCTCTCTATAATAAAAAGGAACGGATGTAATTGCGTAACATGGTCTGCCTATTATTTGAACTTTGCTTAACTTGTCTCATTTTCAGCAAGGTAACTGTATTGCAGTCGTCTGTTGATTGATATCATGTAATATGTCTAGAACAGAATTACACCTTTTTTTTTTTTTTTTTGGAGTGACGAATGAATATTGTGTATGTTATACTTCAATGTTTGTGGTAAAGGTGTAAGATGACATGTAAGACTGAGAGTTTGTTTATAAAGTCATGTCATGGTAATTTATGCAATTCTTGGTTTACCGGATATAGTCGATATTGTTGAAAGTAATTTGATAATGTCTTAAGGCAATATACTTTCCACAATATTAGGAGATAGTTAAATGTTGTTCAATTCTTCATTTGGTGCAGTTAAAGCTTAATACCACAAGAGAAATGAAGGTCGTAAAAAGTCGTCGTATTAGGAAAAAAAAGTAGGAAAAGAAAAAAAAAATAAAACAATTGATATTAAACAAGACATCCAGTGTTTGGTTTGGTTTTCCGATCTTTCTGATTCTAAGTCTATCTATTTGTAACTCCTTCGTAACTTTGAGCAAGTTTTGTTTTGAGTGTGTTACCTTGAAACTCATCCAAATAACATAAAAATGTAAATAATGTACAAACAATAAAACTGGTCATTATGATATACACAGACGCCCACATGTCTTTGTCATCATTTATGTCTGAGGTTATACCTCCGGTAGATTAATAACCCACAAGTATATCAGCATTGGAGGAAAGGAAAACATTCAAAGTTCACGTGTGTTTCCGGAAATGCACCTCAGGCGACAAGCTGCGTGATTATGACCACATACTCACCTTCGACTGCATGTGAAAACTAAAGACCAAATCTTTCTGAATTATACACAACACACGCATACGCACACACACACACACACATGCGCACACACACACGCACATACATATAACTATTTATATATACATTCATAATTATACGAGAGAGAAAAAAACGATTTAAAGGCATAATTTACCATTTGCAGATGAAACAAAACCAAGCATTAGTGCTTTGAAATAGCTCTAATATGTGAGTTAGGGATAACAACAACCACCGTAAAAATTCGAATCTGTATAATCGATGTTATACGTATTGTTAGATACACAAAATGTGAACAATATCTATAAAAAAAATGTTTCCAGACTAAACTATCTACAGCTATGGTTTAATGAGAATAATTTTGATATATCCTTTTATTAAGGGCTTTATTGCAAAAATTTTATAGGTAGGATGTTTGTGATACAACAGACCTACACGTGTGCATCAAACAGTGTGATATCTTGAAATTTTTTTTAAATCACTGCTCCCAACGGTAAATAATACCTTTAAGAGATTAATGTGTTTGTTATACATGACTGTATTTGCAGTTGTGTGATAGGTGAAGCGGACATTGGTGATTAAAGGAGAGTGTGTGTGTCACTGGCCAACAAAATTTAGCTTTATCTGTTGGTGATTATCCGTCAAAAAAAAAGAAGAAAATCGGGGTTGGTTTAAGGCTATCGTGCATATTCCATTTCAAGATCAGCATTGCTGAGACACAAATTGCTTGGAAAGACAGGTCTTTAATTCGATAAATTACAACAAATAAAAAGGTGCAATTATTGAACGTCGAAAAATTAAAGAAAAAAAAAACAGACGAAAATTGACCATCCTCCCCTCAAAAAGAAAAAGAAAAAAGAGAGATAAAAAATTGATGCCACGACAGCATGGGTTGCGGTTGCCTAATTAGGCTTTTCGCCGTCTGCTCATTTCTAGAGATACTCTTCGTCTACAAGTCCTAACAGATAAAATCTCAACATGTTCAAGAAACATAACATTTATAGGAAACCGAGCATTTGCCTGTGTAGCTCCCAAACTATTGTATGCACTTACTTACTATTATAAATCAAGAAATGATTAAACTCTGTATGGCATTTTTCAAAATAAGGCTTTAAAAAGAACTCATATAACTGTTTACTTGTTAATCTCATGAGGAACTCCCGTAGTGCCGAATATACGCACTTATATAGGTTTTACGTTTTTATTGATAGATTATTATAATCATTTTCGCTGATCTCGTGAAGCGGTAGAAGATAGTTGTATGCTGTCAGCTAATCATGTCTGGGTTCATCCAAAACATGCAAAAAAAAAAAAATGACACAGGTAAACAGTTGGTTGATAGTCCGAATAAGGCAAGTGTAACCTATTTTTCCCGATAGAATGAAAATGATTATAATTTCAAAAGGTTGATTAGTTTTCTTGTGATGGTAAACATTCATAAGTTGATTATTCGACACACCCCCGAGACAACGTCCAAAGTTTGATACTTGCAAATGATTGACAAATTACGCAGTACCCGCTGCATGCGGTAAGGATTAGAACCAACACTTGCTGTCGGGCGAAAGCTCGGTGGTCTAGTGGAGATGACGCCTGTCCGGAGATCAGGAGGTCGTAGGTTCAAATCCTGCACGAGCACGTGCGGCCATGATTTTTATCATGGCTGCTATTAAAACACTGATCAATTTAGTGCTTATTTATGTCGATGTAGGGCAAATTTGTCAATCAGTTGCAATGAAAGACACCTTAACGGAAGAATTTCATGAATTTGAAGCTTGATACTTGTACAATAAAATTGTTTGTCTTTGAAACTTTAAAAACTGTCTATTAAGCTCGCACAAGTTTCAGCCAGCGTTTCCAATGTACTCTGCATCACCCCCATGGTTTGATTATACAATGTATACCGTGTCCTTAGTTGATAATTATAACGAATGCCACATAGTATTATGAATGGCTAATGACACTGTGATATGACGTGGACGGTGGGATAGGACAGTTTTAGTGTTCAAGGCTGCAAGCATGTGAAGCTTTACTTGATCAAACTGTAGCCCTCCCGTATGATCATTTCATGACTATTTTGCTTACAATAATCATTGATTACTAGTGATATTCTGTACTCCGTGTGGTGTGTTTCAACTGATCGCACTAAGTCCAATCAAATAAAATCAATTTGGTTCCAGGGAACCCGCATTTTAAGCGGGGATGGCTCTCGCAAACAAACATGTTACTAATATTATATAGTACAATCAATAACTACCTTTTGTCAGAATCGTTGAGAAACTCTCATTAGGAGGATAACTGATGGTCGACTCAGTTAATTTTTATTATACATGAGCCTGGAGAGAAGACTACGAGCTGATGACTTTGCAGGTCTAGGTGTGATCCATGAGGATGCCCCCGGAAGGAATTGAGAATGTCAACGATGAAGGTAAAACGCCCGCTGCCGAATCAAGATAATCCAAAACAGAAATAACGGGGGACTCCTCGTGCCATCAAAACATTTCTGGCCTTCAGAAAACATGAGAGACGATGTCATAATCTTACCAGCCCAGAGAGAAAGGAGAAAAAGGCTTGTAGGTAATATATAGGTCAAGTTGGCATTGATATTAGATGACATAGGTTTAGTACACAGCTGTGCCTCCTAAGGTGATGAAAATCCAACCTGGATGGCCTTATTATACATTTTGGAATCCCACTTCTCCTTCAAGTCTTATACCCTTATGTTTTATTTTCTCACAGCAAATTTCTATACAGTCATACTTCATGTAAGTGATACACCAAATTAGTCTCACTACCTTTCACTTTCTTTATTTTTTTACGTTGCTTTCTACTCCCTTTTCTTCGATATGATGAGTTGTTAATTTGTATCTGTATCTTTTGACTTAGCTCCTGTAATTTTGACGATTGAAAGCCATCGTTCCTCTTTTTCATATTTTCGGTGACATTCTATTTTCATGTTGTTATTGTTTATGAGTTTATATTTCCATTTGCAGGATATTTTTTACAACAAATTCATTTGACTCCATACAAATGAAAGATATCCGCATATCACAATGACTATGCATCAATTCTTTGGCTACGGTAGATCCCATCGCATTTGAATCCAACGTCCAATTTTGCCCACTGCATGGTCAGTATGACTGTATTCACATGGATCGTTGAATCGAAATTGCATCGCGAGGTGTCGGATTGACTCAGGCATACAGGGTCATTGGGTCAACATATCTGCAGATTACAATGACTATGCATCAATTCTTTGGCTACGGTAGATCCCATCGCGTTTGAATCCAACGTCCAATTTTGCCCACTGCATGGTCAGTATGACTGTATTCACATGGATCGTCGAATCGAAATTGCATCGCGAGGTGTCGGATTGACTCAGGCATACAGGGTCATTGGGTCAACATATCTGCAGATTACAATGACTATGCATCAATTCTTTGGCTACGGTAGATCCCATCGCATTTGAATCCAACGTCCAATTTTGCCCACTGCATGGTCAGTATGACTGTATTCACATGGATCGTCGAATCGAAATTGCATTGCGAGGTGTCGGATTGACTCAGACATACCATTACACAGGGTCATTGGGTCAAAATAATTCAAAAGGGTAAGCCATCAACAACAGGCAAAATTTGGTCCGAGGTCAGACGTGACGCGTCATAGAGAAAAATAAATGAATTGCTAGTGTGAGGAAAATTAGTGACTGGCAATCGTATGACACACGACACGTCAGGAGGTTCAAGTTTGAATAAAGACAAATGTAAACACAGTAACCTATAGTAATACTTCTGGAGATATGAAAATTATCTAGTCATCGTTGGCGTGACTAATTTGGGGTGTATACGACAATGTGGCTAACTGAATTTAGTTATCAGGAGTCTTTTTTTTTCCCCTATTCTTCTCACTTCTTTCTCTCTCTGTCTCTCTTGTATTTATCTATTTATTGTTGATTAAAAGTTGCCGAAATTTAGGCTAACTTGTCTTGTCGTGAGCTAAACCAAAATATTCACTTGATCTTGGAGGACAAATGAATGTGTACAGCCACATTTACTAATTTTACTAGTAATTGTATAGAGGATTTGTTAGAGAGATTTTGCGATATAGATTTCTTATGCTTCATATGAAAATGTGCACTTTGTTATATTCGAATAGATTCATAAATCAAAGGTTAACCCAAAACTGTGAACTTCTGACCAAAAATCATACTAGATAAGGTTGAGACATTAATTTTGTTGAAAATGAAAATAAATACATGTAAATGACTGCATAAATGAATAAATGAACGGATGAATAAATCAGTAAATTAATAAATTAATTACTTTAATGAACTAATTAATGAAATACTGAATGAATAAATTGATAAATTAATTAATTAATGAGTACATGAATGAATGAATAAATAAGTAAATGACTGATTAATTGGATAATTGATAATGAAAACAAAGCCTCCTCTACGAAGGGTAACCTCTTGCACGTGCTTGCCATTGTTACCACCCCTCCCCTCTCCTGACATTGCCACGAACCCACTTTCACACCCGGATCGAAAGTGACTAAGTCCATGGGTAAAGCATCTATACTTAATAAAGCGATGTGCGAGGCCAGTATTCTATTCGGATTCAAGCTCTTTTGTGTTAATTAATTCATAAAATCCATAAACTACAATTCTGTGGTTTGGTACTGTATTTGCTTTTTTCGTTTTGTTTTGTTGTATTATGTTTTGTGTTGTGCCGTTTTGTAATATCATTGTCACTATGTAATAGAATTATCCGAAGCCTCTAAATCACGAAATTTATAACTGATTTTAAATTGGCAACAATAGAAGGTTATATTTTGATATAATAAGAGCGTATCTATAGCATTTTAAACGGTTTCTATCTATCATTTTGTGCAGATTAAATCGATTTAACCAGTTCCATTTAGCCTTATGGCTTTCTCCAACGTTTATGAAGTAAAATTTGGAGTCGCCAGTTTTGGTGAGATGAGAAGCTTATAGGATACAGCCTTTTTCTGAAATTGCTCCTCTTAGATTGTAACTGTAAATTATTTTCTTTATTAATAATGTTCCGTGTAATTTGTATAAAATAACTGTCAGTATTTTTGTATTCATTAAGTTTATCAATTCTTCTTCAAAAATCCTATGATATGTACAAAGAAAAATAAATATTCGTATATTACGTTTGTCACGAAATTGCAGAAATAATCAAATCAGAATCAAAATGATAACTGATGCTGCCGCAAAATTGCCCCATCGGACTCGATGGTTATGCGAAGTTATGCGAATTATGCGAATTTTTTATGGTTATGAGAAGTATAAAGAGGATAACATGAAACCCTGCCCTGCCCGAACTCCCCCCCCCCCCCTACATGATGAAGGTTGTGCCCATTATCTGTGAATAGCAACCCCTTACCGTTCTGTGGTCCCGCGAGCGTTATTAGTGCCAAGGAGCGTCTTCATTGCCGGTGTCCTCCTAACGTGACTAATCTACATCGCATCTCTCGGCAAAGGGTTCCACGCGCTGATTCCGGCCTCATCTTGGCAGCCATGCCCCCTTTTTCTGCTTTTGAGGGAGAGAACGGCGATATCGCTATCATCCTACTATCAGGTGGCTCATTATGTGGTACAAGAAATATTTATAGGAGACTTGGCTAACTTGAAAGCCATGCTCAGAATAGCGGGATTGTCACATCATTCACATGAAATATAGCTTTCGTCGTATTTCCTCACAATGTGCGTCAACAGGGGAATGATACATACAACACAGTGCACAACACAAATCAAAGGTATCTTGTAGGCCTATCTTATACAAGATATGTATTTGATTTGTGTTGTGCGCTGTATTTTACTACGTATCACGTCCCTGTTTATTTTTCACCAAAATCAATATTGTTTCGAAACATTTGAGGAAGTGGGTCGTGATACTCTTCGAAGAATTTTCTTTCTGCACCCAAAAGCATTCATAAATTATGCTACCTGAAATTATTCGAGAAGACTGATGTGACACATATAACAAATGAAATAAACCTGCCTTGATATCAAAATATTTATCATCACCTCATCGTATGCGATTTCGTAGTTCTTGTAATGTCACTGTGAAAATTCATATTGCAACTGTAAAATCCCGTAGATTGCATTGCTTTGTGTCCGAGCTTGATTCAAACTTGAACATTGTGTGAAATCATCTTTTAAAGAAATCGCTATACATTCAGTTTAATTTGTGGTGTTCTTTCAAGTTGGAAATTAAGAACAATTCGAAAAAAAAAAAAACAAGAAAGAAAAGTCATCAATGATTCGGATCACATTCATCATGAAGATGTGATTCATATACAATACAATTTATAAATGTCCATTAGTATGCTAGTCATTTTGCTGTTTCAATCGAAAGCGAATGTTACTCCCACTGAGGAATTACCCTCGACAAAATACTTTTCATTTGATCGAGTAAGATGAAGTCGTCATTCAAAGATAATTCAATGACACTTAGATCATTCTCTTCCATCTGCTTAATATACAGACAAAGGCATAAATAATAATCGTTTTAATGTGACTTGGTCTATACATCTTAAACGCGGAAACTTGCATGGGGTTCACCTTCCCTTCGTCCATCTTAGGTGAGAATACATCCACGTGCGCCCTGTGTGTTTTTGTAATGGCAGGATCACCAAGTGTTAAAGGGGATGGCTAGTAACTGATCAGTGGGAATCAGTGGGAATGCTGGGTGATGATTGTTCCAATCCTTGTGGGATTCATTTAAGAGTACATTATATATCTATTGTTGTGTGAAAATTATTTGCTTCAGAATGGTCTCATATTCAAGTAATGTGCAGTTTAATGTTTCCAGGTTAGCATGCCTGTACAGTGACGAGGCATTAAACTGCACATTACTTGAATATGAGACCGTTCTGAAGCATATAATTTTCACACAACAATAGATGGATAATGTACTCTTAAATGAATCCTACAAGAATTGGAACAATCATCACCCAGCATTCCCACTGATTCCCACTGATCAGTTACTAGCCATCCCCTTTAAGACCGCTGTGATCACAGCGCACTGCATTGTTTTAACCTTAACCCATTAGTAACTGAACCGCCCGTCAGATTACTCCTTAGAACGCCCGAAACCGCCCGTCCGTTTTTGTTTTAAATACAGTTTTATGCTTTACTTTTTAATGTTCCCATATAGATTATATAATTATCTGATTTGAAAGAGGTCAAAAGTCAACAAAAGTATGTCAGAATTATTTCTGTGGCACACAAGAATCTTGGTAAAGTCTTAATAGGCCCCCCCCCCCCCAAAGAAAAAAAAACACCCAACTTATATAATAGACAAAAATAAACATGCAGTGGAAATTTGTCGAAAAGGGAGTAATATCGCTGTGTCCTAATTCCAGAGAACAATAGGCCATTAAGTACGGAATCTTTAATTTATAAAAATGTTAGTCTTTGTTTGTTTGGTTGGCTGTTTGTTTTTGTCTATTCGTTTGTTTATTTGTTTTTGTAGGACCTGGGTAGTGGGTGTCATGGTTTACTGCTGTGATTCAAAGGTTGCGAGTATCATTTACTGCCTTGCTCAGGCGCCGACCGCATATACAGACGCTTGTCGTCTCATTAATGACTAAATGTGAGAGTAGAAAATAATGCGTAATGAAGGTGAAAGAGGTTTGTTATCCGCCGTGTGACCCAGAACAGTCGCATTCAGTCAGCACGCAAGGGGGTAGTGAGGCTGCCCGCTCAGGTCACCACAAATACGACCCGGATATCCGCTTTTGTCACCAAAAACCTGATTTGTGTGCAAGAGTGCGGCAAAATAACACTGCCACGGGTTTCCGACATATGTTGATTATCTCGTCGAAAAGAGAGGGTTTTACTGTTGGTCAAACAGAGGAGAAATATGAAACGCTTCTGCAATTAGAACATCCTCAAGGAGAACTTAATTACCATTATCCTGTCCACCCAGTGCCTATCGGAGATCGCCTGAAACGCAAAAGAAACTAGTCGGATTTCAACAGGTGAGTAAATACAGCGGTATAAGTTTAAAACTTGTTGCAGGTGTGCATGGGCATGAAGGACATTAAAGGACAAGTCCACCTTCATAGACATGTGGATTGATATAAACGACATAGGGAAAATATAAAGAAAATTCAATATATTTTCACTTTTCTCGCATTATAAAAGAGCACTTGACTTCTTTCAGCAGGCAGGGGAAATAATATTACCCTTAATATACATCACTGACCAGTCGAGGAAATGTGCACTTTTTCAAAAAATGAAATTTTGTGAAATTCTCTTTATTGCGTTAAACAAATACATACTACTGAACGTTTTCGACGTGCACTCGTCGGAGTAGGACCGCACGTATGAAACAAGAAACGCGAACATAACAATTCTCTTTATATTTTTCTTATACTTGTATCGTTGTACGCATGTGATTTTATACACTGTAGTAGTCTTCTCATCCAGTAGTGTCTGCGCAGATAAATTCATAACTTTTGAACGCATTGTCCAATTTTCACCAAGCTTTCACTGATGTGTTCTAATATTGCTGCATTTACTCAATCCACACGTATCAAGGTGGGCTTGTCCTTTAAGGACTATACAGAGACGATACAAAATTGTGTATGTCGTGAAGAAATAGGTCAACAATCTTTATACAATGCGGTATATGTGATATAATCTCTCGTGGAGGGATGTGATGAAAAATAATGATGCAATTTTATGTGAGCAACAGTGACATATCTTGTAAGAGAGAGAAAAAACCCCATGAAATTACAAACAGTTGAAAATGCTGATCTCAACGTTGCAGAACATCACTGATGTGACGAAGGGTGGAAGCCCTGTGTAAAACACAAGCCTTGTACTTTCCATATACAACGACACCTTCACCTTTCCTTTTTCAGCCACATCGTCAGATTTTGCCATATCTTCCTTTATGAATCTATATATTGCTTTCATTTTGGCATGATTCATATTCTATTTATTGAATTCTCAGGGTGATTCCAGTGTCCCCCTTTTTATACTTGTGCCCTTTATTTTTTAGATGGGGGTGTAAACTATTTCGACTCTCCCCTGCTCTCCTGATGAGATTCTGACAGAGATAGCGGTAAGAACATGTCAACGATGACTTGTCTATCAAGTTGATGGCACCGGGCCATATATGTGCCATCATGTCTACAGGAAACATGGAGAGTCTCCCGAAACTATAATGGAAGACATTAAGAAGCCATCCGATAATGAAACTGCGAAAACCAGCGCGCGAGTGCGGAGACACCGGGGTATCAACAAAGAAGAGTCGCCGAGGGACCCGGTTGGTGAGAGCTGACGGGGAGACACTCATTTCCCGGGTACGAAACAAAACAAAAAATTCACACGAACTTGACCTAAGATACTATCGAAGTTTATTTTGTGTCACATCCATTTCCTTCGAGTAAATTCCCACACGTAACTATTGCCATGTATTTTTCGGGTCTGTTCTTTTCTTTAATACTCTCCCCCCCCCCCCCCACCTCCCTCCCCATTTTCTTCACTTTCTCTCTCTTTTTTTTAAACCCCTTATACTCGTCTCCTTTTTTAATGGTTCTTTTACTTCTTGTTTTATCTTACCTTACTTTTTGTTTTCGCCGGCCGCAACGTTAACTACAATAACTACGAAGGTCAGTCGTATAAAAGAATTGTTTAATAGAAAAACAGAGACGGAGAAATTGCTCAGGTTCTTTGTTTGTTATGGTATTACGATGAGATTATATCGCAGCTGTTAATCTGTGCTAATATTTTGCAAACGGCTAGACATGGCTTAAGTTACAACTGGTCATCAGCTTTTACTCTCCTGGCAGTGTCGCATGACCACTCGTGATTAGCTTTTAAAAAGCATTAAAATTATATTTCTTCCCTTTCAGAGATGCTGAAACGCTTTTAATTCAATTTGTTGACATCATTCTGTGATTTATTGGGTTTTGATTGGGTATTATATGAAGAGTTTAAATCCATTCTGGTCCTTTTGATATATTTGCGATTAAACCTGCTTAAGAATAAAGAAAGTTTGGACGAAAGTGAAATATTTTGCTATCATAAGTTCAAGCACAAGTCATATTGTGAAACAAGTGATGTATCATAGAAGAGGTTTTATTTTGCACTATCTGATGATGGACTTATTTTGAAATGCTTAAAAATGGCACTTAGCACGTACTTTGAAACCAAACTCTTAAAAACAATAAACCAACAACAACAACAAGCACACAAAAACAAGATATCTTGGAAACTAAGATTCTGTCGATAACATCATTTGTCAATCACTGCTACATTGCTAATTCAACAAAATATATTGGAATGCACCCTTCCCTGATTTGAGCACAACTTGCATGTCTCCACGATGCAGCGTACGGGGAATGTCTTTTGATAATCAAATTAGTGACGTCGAAATATTTGATAGATGCTGTCATCGACAATATATTGGTTAGGATATTTGTGTGTGTGGGTGGGTGGGTGGATCCAAATAATCTGAAGGGAAAAAGCATGATAAAATAAATTAATGTCTGGCACTTATTTAGACATTATCAGTGTTATTTTGGACGCATGTTAAAGTGTAACGTTTGGTGTGGGTTAGAAATGAAAACTTCGAGCCCACGGACAAAAGGTCACGGATTAACGAATTACGTTTCTCAAATTTGCGAGTTTCCCCTCGAAGGAACTGGTGTCAGTTAACTGTCCCTGACAAGCGTCTCCTTGCACAAGACGGCCCCATTATCTCACCTATCGCCCTGGTACTTGAACTACTTATCCGTGTATGTGTTAATGAATGATGACGCACCAGCAAAAGAACAGTGTGTGAAGGGCCACACCGGCTCATTCACACAGTGTACTTTGACTCAATGTTCCCTTTCTGTAGTAACTTTTTCAAAATGAAGGACCCGACTCATCTTCTGCCCGGTTTACATGTCCTTTGCCATCTTATCAGACTGTATTGAACTCCGGGAAGTATACGAGAGACAGTGAAGTGAAATGCTCGTAATTGCGTAGCTATGCCGTAATTTTATCAAGGATTTACATACATAAATATCTCGCCTGCATGCTCGAAATTGATAGATGCTTTCCGCCCCACCCTTCATCTCACTATAACACACATTATATACCCATATACCCCTTCCCAACTACCAATCTATCAGGGCACTTGAATATTCAATTGATTACCTTCCTTGCATGAAAGCATTATGACTGTTAGTGGAACTATTGTGGCCTGAGGTTTGAGGCTCCTGGTGCAAGCCCGGTAATAAGCTGTCAGCATTGTATTTGTGCCCGCTATACTCCGTATGCATGGAATGCTATCCTCACTGTCTTATCCTTTCGAATTGCCTTTTAAAATCGTCGGTACTATTGGTTTTTTTTTTTTTTCTGATTCAAGCTTTCAAATGTTCCTATTCAGGGTCACGTGAGTACCCCCAAATTCCAATCAGATTTACCATTACCGTAGTCATCAAACATGGTCCAAATTCTACTGACTCTCTGCTGACTCTCTGGTCACTTGGATTAAACGTATCAACGTTAATTTCGTTTTAAAGCAGGTGTTTCACACCCGATATGATGGTCAAAGCAAGGTCCAGTTGCCAGTGGTTAGTAACAAGCACACCTACGATGAAAACAGTCATGCTATGACGTGTCAACGGAGGGCGCTTTCAATTTGGTCAAGAGAAGGACATATACCATGTAGGGCTCACACGGGTAAATAATTCCCCATAGAGACGTGTGTTAAAATTCAAATTTCAAAAAATTCTGTAAAAAAGCTGGGAGAAATGAGGTGTTTCATCTTCACTAACCTGAATAAGTGAGATATTACCTTTCATCCATCAGATTGCCAGGGTGGGTTGTTCTGCTCTAATTCTGTCCAGGGGTCCGCAAAGCCAGACTACGAGTTCTTGTCACTCAAAAAATCACCCATTTTCCGTACACGTACCCAATGAAATATAGTCCCCTCAAATTCCATCAGAAAAGCTTTCATCTTCCAACCAAAATGCAGTTTGTAGAGGAATTCATACTCAATATCTACAGCTATTCAGTTTTTTGCCAAACTACATCATTGATTTTTAATTAATTTTTTTCTTCATTTATTTTGGTATCTTTGGTACGAATTTGTGAAGGGGTCTGGGACAGTCCATTTTATTTACAGGTGTGAGCCCTGTACATGACGAAGCTGCTGCTGCCACCACCGCGTCAGTATCATCGGCCAAGGTGCATCAGTCTTACATGGTGTCTTTATGATGCAATATCATATCTGTGAGTTCGTAATGCATGTATATGTTGTTCTTTTGTTGTTGCTGCTGTTCTTGTTCAGTTTATTCGTTTATTTGCAACTCGGATGTATCTGGCCATGACATGATGGGAAATGGCCAATGGAAAACATTGCTTATGACGTAATTTATCAAGTGACCTCTGATTACATTACGTTTTAAGTAACCCACTGCAATACAGAGGGGGCAAACATCCAGCTATACAGTAGATCCTTCCTTTGCTTATCTGTCATCCAGACATATTGGGCATGTCGCAATTCAATCTGACATTCTGTCTTATTTCCTATTGATCACGGAGGGATTCAAGTAGACAATTAATATACTGCAATGTAATATCCAAAATAGGTCGAAAACTTACCGCACATAAAAGCAAACAAACAAACAATGTACAATGTACACCAAAAGGCAGTTCAAAAGGTTAACACGTATACAACTGACCAGTATAGGCCTGCTATAATGAACCTAAAGTATAATAGATAATGATACATTACAAAGAATTCATGAAAATAGCGGTCGAGAAGAATAGCGCACACTACCAACCTCAACCCCATCGCCCCCCCCCCCAAAAAAAAAAAAGAGTAATAAAAGTAGGCCTACTTATAGGATTTACGTCTTACCATTATTGTGCAAATATTGATACAGCATGGATAAATTGTGAATTCTGTCATGCGTTGCATGTAAATACCTCGGTACCACACATCGATCTTATTCTTGTTTTTATTCATTTTTGGGGGAGGGGGAGGGGGAGGGGGAGAGGGAGGGAGGTCCCGACAGTTCTTCATCGGTCATTTCGCTACGAACCTGAAAACCACGTCCTCCGAGGTCAACAACAACAACAACAACAACAACAATGACAGCAGCAACAACAACAACAACGACAACAACACCAATAAAAATTGATATTATTTACAAGGATGTAGACTTTATGACTTTAAGAAGGTTGTGTTATTCCACTTATAACAACGTCGAGGAGGATGCGAGGCGCGTCAAGTGATTCGGTACACGGGAAATTGTAATCATAGTGTACCCCGTTAAATTCAAGGGCAAGCTTGTTGGAATGCTTGTAGCACCGTGTTCGCTAATCCCGAATAGGCGTGACGCTTAATTCCCTGCAATGACTCTACTGATTAAGACGGGGTAGCGCGTGGCACTCAGATAATCCGTGAAAGTTGCTGGAGCAAGCGTCGATTGGGGTGATGTGTCCTTCAAAGAAATACCTACTCTTCAAGGTGTGAATGTGTGTGTGTGTGTGCCTAGCCGGGGGAGGGGGGGAGGGGAGGGGGATTACGAATCTCTTGTGATTATTGAAACAAGTTTCTATGGTGTCTTAACCAAAATAATACTACTATTACATAAAATTGCATACAGCTGTGCATATTTCCTTTTTGATTTGGGGGTGTTTTTTATTGGTTTTGTTTTGTTTTGTTTTGTTTTGTTCTGGGTGTTTTTTCTCTTGTTTTTTTTTTCAACGTCACGATAGTGTGATATCTTCGTTCCCATTCCTGTTTTTGGCATGCTGAGAAGATTGCGATTGTGTACAAGCATAATTATACAGCTGTACATGCATGTGGTATATAGCAACCTACACATCAATTACACATCACCTTGTTTATAGGAACTCTGTAAATTATGTCATTGTTGGAATGGCTGGATTTTATCCTTATTCTCTTCCTAAAGTAGGGAAATCAAGTCATATAAAAAGTTAAAAACGCACTTTCATTTTCGATAAATAGATTAATATAACAACTACATTGTAACTGATTAGCAAATATAGCTTACTAGCTAGACAATGATAACAATGATACAATTATTATTATACTGTTAATAATGTCATAATATCAACTGTTCATCCGCTTGCAGCCAGTGGTAAATCTGCATTTTATAGAGAAGAAGTTACTATATTCCCAAGTATTTTTTTATTTTCTTGTTGTTGTTGTTGTTGTTGTTGTTGTTGTTGTTGTTGTTGTTGTTGTTGTTGTTGTTGTTGTTGTTGTTGTTGTTGTTGTTGTTGTTGTTTTCTATGTTCTGATGGTCATTTGTTGTACCCGTACTGGGACCTACGCCTAAGTATAGGTTCCATCATATTTCTTTAGCATTTATTCCCCGCTTCCAACTTTCATAGATTGACCACTTTGTTATATAATGTCTGTTATATTCTGTTATGCTGCCTAGCTGGATATCATGTATAATTCTATTTCATTACATTTGATATATCTTTTTTTTTCACCGAGAAGAATGATAATAAAAAATTATTGAAATTGAAATTGAAATCAAGATTTTTATCATACTGCATCTACTCAGCGTATGAGCATGAGTATGACATTGACATTCAAAAAAATAAATAATAATCATGAATTGAATGACGTGATAGTTCAAGGATTGTTCATGATTAAAGCCAACACATAGTTCTCAGAAGGGCACAAGATTCATCCTCCGCAATTGAATGGAATTTGCTTGCAATTGCATTGAAGGGTATACCAAGAAAGATTTGCCAGCATAATAAGTTCTCTTGGAGTGTTTTTTTTTTTAATGTGAAAGTGCGAAATAATTTCGATCGCATGCTTAAGTATGACTTTTGTTCCTGAGGCGTCCTCCCCATGGCAGCGGTTATACATTGTACAATGTAGGTAGAACGATACTAGCTGCATGACCGATCGTGCCCCAGAAATCGTTTTTTCCCACAAGTTGCGTGCGATTCACTCTAGCGCAGAAGATCGATGGATGCTGCTGTGGCCCGATTGGTCGATCATCGATAATAGATTATTGAGGAAAAAAAAATAAGTAGCAAACCCGATCAGGTATGCTCTACGTTAGTTCACACATTTCTTATGCGTATCATGTGTACATTTTCAGAGCAAAAATCGACAGCGAGAATTGCGTAAGAATATCATGAGACTATTTGTGTGTGTGTGCGTGTGTGTGTGTGTGTGTGTGTGTGTGTGTGTGTGTGGGTGGGTGTGTTTTCTTTAATACAGAATGCATCGTTGCGACTGAATATCAGTGAAATCCCTCTAGACACACATCCAAACCATACCACAGAAGGGTTTGTACTTTGTTTTGTTTTGTTTTTTAAGTATAAAAATGGTATACTTGGCAACGATTCTTCGGAAATAACCACAAAAAGGATAATAGACCCACCATTTTAGTTATACAGAACAGATGCATTCAAGGATCACATTTGGTTTCACAATACGTGAGAACGTTCACAGGTTAGCCAAACTTTGATACCACTTTTTCTTCTTTTTTTTTTAACTTTTATTGGCACAGAAATTATCCACGACAAATCAGGATCTTCACCACTAACCACTCATACAATGTGCCCCTCGAGCTTTTCACATTGACTAGACAGTGCTACGACCTTGTCGTACATGCTTGTCATTGCACGTACGCACGTGCATTCAGGAAATGAAATCTTAAAGGGATGGTCAAGTTTCGGTTGAGATGCATGGGGATTCAGATTTACAGTTTCTGCATGATAACTAGAAGCCACGTTATGAAATATTAAAGAGCACACAATTCCTGACAAGAGGAACAAAAAAAAAAAAGTTTATTTGATGAAAATTGCTTTTGAAATGGCTGAAATATTCAAAAACAAAGAAAATCCAAGTGGTTTTACAATTGTGACATTTTTGTCAGTCTATATAAGTAACGTACATGTACGTTCACCATACTAAGTTTAGAAATGGTATAAAAACACATTGTTCAATAGAATATAAGGGTCAATATTTTCTTTTATAATCAATATCAGGCCATCCAGTGGGAAAATAAATTATTTTTCAGTGAACAGATATAATTTGACCCTTATTATGTTAAGTATACGGTGGCAAAAAAAAAGTTTCATTTTGGCATAAATTCTAATAGATTGCTTGTTTGAAGCAATTTGGGACCAAAGTTATCTCTCAAAGATTATTATTGTCGGGGGGAGGGGGAAGGTTAATGTAATTTGAAAACAGGAAAAAACCTGATAGCCTTGAAATTGACCCTTTTACATTGGATATACATACGTACATACATAATACGCATAGATACAAACATATAAACGCACGGGTTACTCTCATCCATCCTTGTTGATAAGCGCATAGGAGTGCATTGTATAGTATACAATATTATATCTATGCATGTGTGTGCGTGTGTGTGTGTGTGTGTATGTGTGTGCGTGTGTGCGTGTTTTTGTAAATATACGTGATGCAGGCCCGCAGGATATGTGGTTATGGTTGTTTTTCCGAAGGTTCGTTCATCCGAAAATGAAATACACGTAAGGTTCCTTATTCCGAAGGTTCGCTAGTACGCACCGTCTTTACATTTTTGGATAAACTAGCGTTCAGAATAGCGAACCGTACTTAATTTTTGAATTCACAAATCTTCGGAATATCAAACCTTGGCGTTATTCCGATTTAGAATAACTCCACAAGATTAATGTTCGAAGTAACAAACCTCCAAATGTACGGAATTTGTGTGTTTCGGAATAACGAATCGTTGGAATAACGAATATCATACAGATCTTTGTGGGATTCACAATATTGGAAATAGTGGATGTTTCCGAGGGAGAGAAGGGACAGAGCAGAGTGGGTATGGGAGGGGCATGGTCGTAAGCGGGGGGGGGGGGGGGGTGGTTATGAGTGACAAACGCCCCCTCCCCCCCCCCCCCCAGAGAAAACTTTGCATAATATTTTCGACCTGAAATTCAGTGACCGGGTAAACACTCTGTGTGACAAATTTTAACAATTTTCAATCAAAAAGAACAATACGTTGCGTATTTCGTTTAACTGAAAAAAAAAAAACTAATTCCTTTCGAAAAAAAAAAATGTTTCACTTACTGATCGCATTATCTTGGAAATGAAGAGCAGAGGGGGGAGGAGGTGGGGGGGGGGGGGCAATCCCCTTCCATGCACAGGAGGGAGCTTCTGGAATGCTTTTTTTTTAGAATTAAAATTCAACGAACTGATGCACACTTTGGGCAGAACATTTTGAAAATTTTGGATCAAGAAATTACGACGATACGCTGGTTATTGCAAAAAGCAAAATAAAATAAAACAAACAAACAAAAAACCTAAAAAAAGCAAACAAACCAAACAAAAACACACTAGATCCTTTCATTGTTACGAGATATGAAAAAAAAAAATTGTTCAAGCCTGCTCGTTAGAGGGTGACTGAGTCTTTCGAACTCCCGGCCCTCATCAAATCTGAAAAGGAATAACGAACAAATAAAAAAATACGATATGAAACGAAGAAATGAATAATAATAAGGCTATGAAACGAACAAATAACTTTAAAACACAGCTTGAAAATAGACACATGATTGACATAAATAATATGCAATCTTCGCAGGCCTTCTTCGCCTAATGGGCGTGGATGGCAAGATTAACACAAACGATGAACAGCAACCACAAACAGGTGCAGAGGGTCACACTCACATCCACGACCCGCAGCCTCGACCACAGCTTGGAGGCAGGGACCCTCCTCTCATTATCACTCCCCGTAAGCATCAGGCCCTGATACAACGTCAAGAAAATCAAAAAGAGTTAAAAACTAAATTTAGAAACTTTCAGATAACAGAGGAATACGTCATGGTGTGTGGGGAGCTCCAGCGTATTTACAGCTGTTTAAAAATAGAACAAAGACGAGTAGCACGAGAGAAGAAAAATCATCATGCGTATACTAGAGTAAATCTATTATGTCGAAGAAAAATATGGCGAAATCGTGTTACTTGCAAGGCATGTTATTTGATCTTTATACAAACTGTAATAACTGCCCAACAACCTCCGTACTGGGGACGGCTAAAGACTCAAATAATCTGCCGGAAATTGATGAGCGTTGGGGATGATAAGGATGTTTGTTAAGGAGAAATACAGTATTACCACCGAAATATATGATTATGTGGATTGAGCAAATGCAGCAATATTAGTAGAACAAATCGATGAAGTGTGAAGAAAATCGGACGTTCTGTTTAATACTTCTGAGTTTTTAGAGTTTCAGTGCCACCATTGCTGGATGAGAGTACAAAATTTTGTGACGTCACGCGTAGCCGATGTAAAGAAAATAAGAAGAAAATTCAGCATAGGCCCTTTTTTCATTTTCTAGCATAATGAAACATTGTAATACACTTACCTCTTTCAGAAAACAGGAGGAATTATATTACACTGTATCATGAACATATTGCCCCTATTTTGCTCTTTTTGTCCCCGCCGAACGAGTTCGAGCAGGGGACTATGAAACGGGCTCCGTACGTGTGTGTGTCCGTCCGTCCGTGCGTCCGTCCGTCCGTCCGTGTGTCCGTCCGTGTGTGCGTCCGTGTGTGATCAAAATGTTCAAAATGCTACTCCTTCGTCATTTCTAACCCGATTTTGATTCTGTTTGCTTTATATGATAGCACTACATGGGAGCTTTGAAACTTCTATACAGAATTTCAATTGTGACCTTTGACCTTGACCTTTGACCTATATTGTACATTTTGCTTCAAAATGCTACTCCTTCGCCATTTCTAACCCGATTTTGATTCCGTTTGCTTTATATGATGGCACTAGGTGAGGGCTTCAAAACTTCTACACAGAATTTTAACCTTTGACTTCTTTGACCTTTGACCTTGATTTTTGACCTATATTGTACATTGCCTACAAAATGCTACTCCTTCGCCATTTGTAACCCGATTTCAATTCCGTTTGCTTTAAGTGATGGCACTAGGTGAGGGCTTCAAAACTTCTACACAGAATTTTGACCTTTGACTTCTTTGACCTTTGACCTTGATTTTTGACCTATATTGTACATTGCCTACAAAATGCTACTCCTTCGCCATTTCTAACCCGATTTCGATTCCGTTTGCTTTATGTGATGGCACTAGGTGAGGGCTTCAAAACTTCTACACAGAATTTTGACCTTTGACTTCTTTGACCTTTGACCTTGATTTTTGACCTATATTGTACATTTTGCTACAAAATGCTACTCCTTTGCCATTTGTAACCCGATTTCAATTCCGTTTGCTTTAAGTGATGGCACTAGGTGAGGGCTTCAAAACTTCTACACAGAATTTTGACCTTTGACTTCTTTGACCTTTGACCTTGATTTTTTTACCTATATTGTACATTGGCTACAAAATGCTACTCCTTCGCCATTTCTAACCCGATTTCGATTCCGTTTGCTTTATGTGATGGCACTAGGTGAGGGCTTCAAAACTTCTACATAGAATTTTGACCTTTGACTTCTTTGACCTTTGACCTTCATCTTTTTACCTATATTGTACATTTTGCTACTAAATGCTACTTCCGGCGGGAACATATATTACGCACCGCGTAATTTCTACTTTTCCTTGTTTTTCAATGAATTGTGTGGAATCCTCTGTATCTTTGTATTTTCTCTGTATTATTGTGCGATGGTGGCACCGAAAAAAAGAATTCGTAAGTTTTGAACGGATTGTCCTATTTTTCTCCGACTTGCCTGATAGGTTTTTCTAAAATTGCCACATTCGTTCTAGCCATTATGTGTACAATACCATGTAAATGTATATCATTTGAGTTTCGTTTACCTTAAATGGTGTCCTTTAACACACCTTTCTTTGCCAAGGCTACAGACATTCAAGTTTAAAATTCAGGCAGGTTCTGAGGGGCAATCAGACAGATATTTTCGTGTTTATGCATCACAATGGACAAAATAATACAAAACCAGGGAGACTTTCATTAAAAAAAAAAAATTAAGCCAGTTCGTAATTAGCTCACGCACACATTGGTACAAAAGGTGACCTTTCTTTCTTCTCAGTTGGTTAGGCACTTCACTCGTTTTTAAAGGGCATAATGCATAACTTGCCCGACGTAGCAATTTATGGAAGTCGTGTTCAAAGAATGGACTTGCGTTTAGATCAGGTGATCAGATTACTCCGTCAGTTGACAATTTAGCAGGCAACCATTTCATTGTTTTGTGTTGAATGCAATAACGGCCTATTTCCTTTTATATTGCGAAATGCCATTCTTGCTGTCAGGTGGATGTGCTGGCAAGCACTATTTAGATAAAGGATCACATCACAGATGTTTATCTCAGTGAATCTACAAACCAAAATGCTTGTTGGTACAAATGACCTTTTTCTGCTCATGCGCAAAGTGGAATTACGAACTGGTCTATTCCCTTGTCAAGATAAGAAACGACCAGGTTTTCAAGGAGCCTCCTGCATAAAAGCACAGCTCTGCTTCTTTCTTTTTATGTCCCTACATTTACATCACGGAGGAATACCGAACAACATTATGAAGCAGCGGTATTGTAATGGAAAATACTTTGCTACATTTCTGAAATACAGTATGTGAGCCTCCCATGTCATCCTTGTTCAGTGTAATTTGTTTTGGTGTTTTTTGTTTGTTTGTTTTTTAACAAAGTCCACAAATCTGTACATAGAGCTGTCGATTGTGTACTACATGTTGTGAAACTATGAAAACTGTCTGGACTTTCCCTTTAACCGTATTCCAACTGGGGGGGGGGGTCAAATTGACCCCCCCCCCCGAAATTTCGCGCCACGATTCCGCAACGCGCAAAGATTTTGCCGCGTCGTTTCACGACTTTTTTCATTGAAGTCTCCCGCATATTTTGAGACCAAATTTGCGACGTCCAGGTACACCGTTCTGAAGTTACGTAATGTTTTGCATATGCATGTCAACCCGAAAACAGCTCAAATTCATCATATCGTGTGCAAATCCAATGCAAATTGTCTTTTTTGGTTAAATTGATATAAATTAGATTATTTCAACTTTTAACCATTGAAATTAATCAATTCTTATGTAGATAAGCTTGAAAAAGTGCCTGCAACAAATTTTGGCAAAAAAAAAAAAAAAACAATAGAAAACAAAAGGTCGAAAAAACAATAAAATACATAAGAAATTAACAAAACAAAAAAAAACCAAAAGAAATTGATTTTGATTGTGCATTTTTTTTTTTTACAAGAAAATTGTTCGATGTGTCTTGAACGCTGACACAAGAATTTAGCAATCCTTCAGTCTTTTTAATGGAGTTTTAGGTGAAAATATGATTCCATGTGTAAATCTGCATAATTAATTTACTAAAAATAGAAAACCAATACAGCTGTATTTTTCTATTGTATGACCATGTAATCTTGTAGTTGACATCCGGCTTTATCACGCGATCGGCGGCCGAGATCTGAAGGGGGAGGGGGGTCAAATTGACCCCCCACCCACCACCCGTAAAAACTTGGTCTCAAATAGCCCAGTTAGAATAGGTTTAATATGGATTTGTTTTAATGTTAAACTTTTGATTTTAAGAGAGACCTCATAAAACTTCAGTTTTCCTTTCCCAGACTTCATTTTCTCTTCTTTGTACAAAATGTCAAAATTGCTGTAAATGTTTGGAGGGAAAGAAAAAGAAAGGAATTGAAATTGAGTAGAAATGCGCAAGACCAGTAGCACTCTGCATAGTGTGTTGATCATCAGGAAGCCTTTATTTATCTCATCTTGTTTACATAATTATGAAGAGTTTTATTGCAAAATGAGCTAAGCGCCATTTTTAAACACTTCAAAGTCCATCATCAGATGGAGCAAAATTAAACCTTTCCAGTAATACCTCACTTGTGCCAAAACAAGGATAATTCTAAAAGGAATGATTAAAAATATCTTGTATTTTCTATCGTTTTCTTTGCCTTTTGCAGCTTTAATCACAAATATCTAAATTCATAAAGAAAGGAGTTACAAGTTGCTCGTTTTGTGATAAAACTCTTCATATACAATTGTACCAACAGGTTGCTGCTGCACTATGAAACGATGATGTTCCATTCAAACATGCCCAACATAAAATTTACCATAAAACTCTATACATGAACATGTACACAGGGTCCAAGATTTTGATGAAAACTCCACTTCTCTCCTTGTTCTATACTCTATTGAAAGTTTCCCATCATAAATTAAGAAAATGCAATGTGTTTTCCACTTTTGTTTTCCAATTTCCCCTCTCCTCAATACTCGATTCCCAGGCCACCAGCATTTCAAGTGATGGCTTACAAAATTTGGTCTGCTGTATTTTTCCTTTCACTGATATTCTTGTATTTGACATTGATTAGTCTTTGATGATAAAAAAACTTGCATGTTTTTTTATATTGTGTTCTGTTGTTAGTTTTGAAATAAGTATCCCTAATGTTATTTTGTCATTATATGTTGAAAAATACAGGTACAGGGGAATCCCGTCACGAGATCGTTGGTTCCTGGTGATTTTTCTCTTTCTATCCAGATTGTTGTTGTATCCGATCTCGTTACAACTGGATTCCCCTGTACAAATAAAGCCAACCAAACACATATCGTACTGTAAACCAGACAATGCAACGGACAATCACATGCTCTCATACAACAAGACTCGTCAGAATAAAAGACAAACAAACAAACAAACAAACATTTAAACAAAGCAACGATCACACCCAGCGCTTAGCAGTAGATATCTTGATGTTTATTCTCTCTCAGCATTGGAGGTACACTGACCCGGAGGAAATTCCCTTTACATGAATGACCCGTGCTTCCGTCTGGGGCACAGAAAATAAAATAACATCTACGTTCATCCTGATGGTCAGATGAAGATCTAAGGCGACAGCAAACCGGTTTTACGTACACAAATGTGTTGTAATCGATTCCACACAAGGAAAACTGCAGGGGGAGCATTTGGACATGAGATCTGTAAGTTCATGACAAGTTCATAAAGCAATAATCTTTAGAGCATTACTACAGCCCTCAAAGAAGGACTTGCAATTTGTGCATCTTCTAGGATGCTTACTCCACACACATTATATATATTTTTCTTTTAGACCTCGGAGTAAGACATGGAAATGAATGGACAGTCCAACACTACTTTATATCCTACGATAAGTATTTTCATAACATACATTTCAAATCAGGCCAATGCAATGAAGATAAGTTTAATGCTCACTTAAGTTGAAACTGTAAAATAAATTAACATACTGTGTTGGATAACTGTAGGTACGTACTTCTGACATATTTGATAACAATTTATGTATCTAAGGGTACCTTTTATGTTTCATCGATTTAATAACTTCCCAATGATTGCATTCGTTGTGCTCATTAGAGCTTACCATTTATTTTTCTTATATGATGTGTAATATATGCTTCAACAATGCAACATCAATCACAAAGTGATGTTGCATTCTTGAAGACAGAAAAAAAAAAAAAAAAGGTGTCGTGTGACCTGGAAATTAGTATTCCTGTCTTTGGCTCCAGGCTGCATTTCTGCCCGAAACAAGTTCCTAATAAACATTTAAACAGCTTCATCATTTAAGATGTCAATAATACCCTGACCTCACATACAGTTCTAGCGATTGTCATGCTGCGTAATGATTTTTTTCAATGCAAACATAACAGCGATGTACAAGATCACGTAACATGGATAATTGATTGTTGAAGATTACAGACAAACAAGACATAGGTTTTCAGATGAAAAAAAAAAAAAATCTGAAAATAAACTCAATTGGGATTTACTTGAAAATTATTCATATACAGTCACTAAAATTTTCCAGTGAGGGTTTGTCGAAGTTTTTTGTTGCTGATGAAGGGAAAAGGATATAACATCTACAATTAAGGTTTGATATCTGTTGATTTTGTTTGGGGGAGGGGGGGGGGGGGATTTTGCACTTGCTCTCTAGTTTGTAGCTCTACATCTTGTCGAGGAACTTGTCCAGGGGAGGGATGCCTTCACTGAGGCCCTTGCGCTTTCTCGTGGTTGCAATGATGGCTCCCGACTTGGTGGAGGGGTCAGTGGGGTCGTCCGTGATGAGCTGCCAGTGGTCAAAGACGCACTGTGGGAAGGCCTGGCCACCGGTGTTGGAGCGGAGGTCAGCTGTGAAGCCTACACATGCAAGGAGAAGCAGAGTGACATGCACAGTGAGTACAAACTGCCAGCGGGAAGACACTAACAAAAGCTAACCTTTAGTGAGCCCATGTCCACAGCAAAGACATCCCTACATATTGGCAATCTCTATAAATATCTCCCCCCAAAAAATAAAGCATGAAGGTCACAACAATGTAATAAGCATGACCTAAATGTAACATTGACAAAACTAAGAGTCCACTGAAAAAGTGGATATTTTCGTGTGACTAATCGTGCAACCCTCAACATGCCATGCGGTGTGTCGCCATTGCAAAAAGCCATGGCCACCACATTTCATGACTTTTTTTCCTTACACTCTCACGCTTCTTTTGACATCAAATTTGTGACCCCTGGGCACGCAGTTCTGAAGTTACGCATAAATATGTACATGCATGTAAGACCAAAAACAGCTCAAAAATGTAAATTCTTCTACAATTTCGATGCAAATTGTTGTTACAGTCAAATTTTAAACTTTCAAATATCTGATTTTACAGTCAAATCGACTACGGACTGAAAGACAGGCAGACGGACAACCCTAAAACACAAACACAAATTACAAAATGCCTTTGGTTACACTTCATGGCCGAGGCATAAAAACCTATTGGACACTGTATACACCGAATACTTCGCAAGGTTTTTACTATCACAAATTTCGCGAGTGGGATGCTATTCGTGAATTAAGAAAAGTGTGAAAATATCAACTCTTATTCCGACATAAATGTGACGTGCATGCATACATTTCTTCTCTTGGTAATGTACTCCACCATTACAAATTTAACCACTCGCAAAATTGTCAGGGTGACCTGATTCGTGAAAAATTTGACTAGCGAAATATATGGCGTATACAGTATTTCGTTCCAGGGGAGGAAGAGTACTTACCAAATGATTCGTTGACAGGGAGGTATGCCTTCACGACAAACATGGGTGTGCCTGCTACCTGACCCTCCTCGAAGACATGGCCACGACGTCTATTGAGTACGCCGTAGATTCCTCCCATGGCAGCCTCTGGGCACTGCAGATGAAATGATCAAAGATGATTCAAATTCATTAAATTCTTCCGACAAGACGTTTTCTCATTATATCTTCAGTTTTCCAAACAAGAAAACGTAATTGATAGCGCCCAGATGTATTCATAACACGTGTGTATTCCCCAAAGTCTGGTTTTAGATGGCATGGCTCGACTCAAATCCCGATTGCCCCCACACCTCAGGGACAGTCGAGATAGCAGTGTGGACAGCAAGTCATAAACGAAGATATTGACAGATTTCTCGTGACTGTCAACTCAATGTAGGGCAAATGATATTGAAGAATCAGGGAGGCTTTTACATTTGTTAGAAAAGAAAAGAAATTGAAAGTTTTCAAAGGGTTTCCAGTAGGATGAGGGAGAAGACTCCAAACTCATACCTGAATCTCCACCAGGTAGACTGGCTCCATGACGCGGGGCTGCGCCGTGAGGAGGCAGGCCAGGAGGCAACGACGCGACGTCGGGATGATCTGGCCACCGCCACGGTGGATGGCGTCGGCGTGAAGCGTCACATCGTGGATGTTGAATCGCACGCCTCTCACGTTCTCCTCTGCCAGGATACCCTAGGGTCAGAATGATGACAGTAACAGGACATTATTGTAAAGAGCAGGGACAAATGCAGGCAGAGAAGAAATTGTTTCAGTCGGACGATCATCACCCCTAATGGTACGTTATTTTGTAAACTCCCGAACGACCAAAGTTTGTGCATGCAATTGCACAATGCCAGACTCGGTGCTATATCCATAAATATGTGGGACAATGCTGTCACTGAGACACGTGTGTGTGTGTGTGCGTGTGCGCATCATACACAAACATTGTGACCGCGAGTTCCGGTGATTGGAGGAGAGAGGCCAGAAGACGCGTGGCTCTTTTGGCCTCTCTTCATGCGCATAGCGCATGCGCACTGAGAGTATGCGTCCATTCGGAAGCTCTCGTGGCTCGGACAGCCATTTTGGGTCAGGAGATTTATAGTCTAAGTGTTGTTCGCTGACCCATTGAGCCAGCGCTATTCTTATTCGGTGTCACTACATTTGATACAGAATGGGGGAGGCAGTGTGTTGCGTTTGTCTCTGTGCCGCAAAAACCACTCGCCACGATTGTAAGGCTTTAACACACACACACACACACAGACACAAAAAAAAAAACGGTGCAGAGATAGAGACCATCTCGAAGTAGCTCAGTAGGCATGCCAACTCAATGTGATTCCAACAGCAATTTAAATTATCTACAGATAAAAATGTAGTGTGTATAATTCTGATGTCCTTATGCAAAAGGCTTGCCTCTGCAATAATATAGCTGTTGCTGTTCTGGTTATCAAAAAGAAAAACAATCATAACATTTCTCGTACAATTTACATCAAAGCAAAGCTTGACATTTTGTCTACAACTTTGGTCATTACATGCTTAGGGTAACAAAAATCTTACAAAAAAACAAGTTACATATATTTGAAAAACAGAATGTTTTACCAAAGCATGGTTGCTGTCTCAGAATAATGTAGCACACATAGGGTTTACACCATGGCACATGAAGAATTAGTAACAGAGGAATGGAAGTATGTGAGCATGGACATTTCCCTGCGTTCCCCCTAGTATAAACAAGCAAAACACTAGAGGTCAACGTTTTCTATTTTTAGAGGAACAAACGGGAGAAGGGAAGAAGCAAAAGCGACTGTCATGAGAAAAGAGTTCCGATCTGTCACAGCAGGAAGGGCGCTCACCTCTTTCGTGGCCCACTGAAAGCCGGCCACCACGCTGTCCTTGATCTCGTTCAGGTACTGGACTCCCTTGGTGCAGTCTATGAGGAGGTTGGGGCCTGTGCCTTCTGGCCCAAAGCACCAGATCTTGCGAGCCTCCGTGGCATCATACTCGTACTTCTCTGTCAGATAACGTGCACGGGCCTTGAATTCTTGCTTGGTGCTGACATCTCCCTGCAGGGCAAAAAAAGGTAGAATTTAAAAACTAATTTAACATACCAACACGACTAACTCTGCGCACAACAGCAACTGCACAATTCTGGCTTAGTTCAGAAGTGCCAAACACTTTTTTTTTTTTTTTTATACAGTGCGTATCTAAAGAAAGGTAATCCAACTTTGGAGAAATACTACGTCATAATCATCAGCTATGGGGAGTGGAATGTTGGTTGTATAGAAAGGGGAACTCTTCCACTATCCATTGATACCGAATTATGTTGATATACATGCAAAAGACAACAAAGACAAATTGCACTTTTTCCAAGTTTGAGTGCTTTCGTGACGGAACAATGAATGTCTCACTAAATGGATGAGATCTGTCAATAAAAGTGGTGAAATTAACATGCCAGCCAACACAACTGAAGATGTGTGTTCTGGGTTTCTTCTCACCATTTATGGTCCATGACCTTCAACACATGTGTACGGGAATGCACTACACGAGGGCTCAAAGGCCTAAGGGCAACAGTAAAATTACTTTTGTGAAACCTAGCCCATGTATTCCTTCCCAGTTCATACTTTGTTTCAGACATAAACCATGTATTGTCAATAAGTTGGTCACTCCCACAAAGGCTGACCCATTATCCCTTTTCTCTCTTCACATTCAAGACATGGTTTGTCGCTGCCAGCTATGTGTTGAATGTGAACAGAGAAGAATGGACTGTGTACAGAGCAAGAAGGAACATTTCACTACAGACAGCACCCCTTACATTGTCAATGTCTTCGGCTAAGCCGTCGGGGAACGGCGCTGCCGTCATGAAGAGACGGTTGTGCTTGTTGGGTGACTTGGACAAGCAGGTCTGGTTGGACACCTCACTCACAGATTCCCTGTAAGATACCACTGGATCCGATTTCTGGAAGAACGAAAAGGAAGTGAGATTCATTACTTTCATTTTCTAAACATTAATTTGTCAGTTCATAACATAACGAATTGATCAATGGATAAGGGGCATGCGCTTCCTACTAACTCCTAGAAGTTGGTTTCAGTTTCACTGGTAGGTTTGCATTGCTTTGGTTAGGGGGACTAGACAAGAGAACCCATTCAGGAGCAAATTTTAACAGCAATCTCACGTTCAAAACTGTCTCTGCCTACAGACTCTTGCAGAAGTCTACATTCACTGTGAGAGGCAGACCTTCAGAAGCTACATTCCCCACGAGACCGTCAGCCTAGTCAAGCCATGATAATGCTGATGGTCTCTCATTGTTTTCTCATTGAATCAAATTTACTGCCTTATATGATTTATACAACCATAAATTATGCTACTGTTTTACATGAGATTGATCTTCTGTTATGCACCTTTGCAATTTTAGTTGTTTTGTATAATTCTCTACAATGTAATTTGATTTTGATTTGACTTGAAAAGTAGAAAAAATCCAAAAACACAAATGCCTCATTATCTTGCAATTGCCTATTATGATATTTACTTTTCAGTAACTTTTGGCAAAGCTCAATTCAATCTTTTCCATTTGGCGGCTGAACAATGAAATTTGGTGGCCCAAATGGGTAACCAAAACATATCTTAAAACATATCTTATAATGTGGTGGCCAAACATCTATTTCAGGTGGCCCGTGGACCCAAGGCCACTGCTACTGTTGAGCCTTGCTTTCAGCATATGTGACCCACTACAACAAAAGGATCTGAAAGTCGATTGAAGTCAATTTTCTGCAAATGGCACGATATAATTCCCCTATTTTTCCGCTTTAATTTCATATATAACATGACTAATAAAAGCACACAGTTGCGGAGATATTGATGATTTTGTGAGACCATGCCAAGTGGTCTAGAAAATCAGCGTTTCAAGAAAACCGCCTTCAAAGTTTTCTTTCCCACGCAATGATGATCAAGGGGAGGCAAGACAGCTTTCACCCCTTGACTATACATAGGTCTGCTCATAGCAACCTTTGTGATGTTCATTCAAGCTTAGCGCCAGCGGTCTACAAACGACCAATCAGTAACTAGGATGCCAAGCACTGACCAATAAGATCACTCCCTCATTGCTAAGGGCAGAGTCTGTGGCGCTACATCCAAATCTTTGGACATGTTTCTAAATTCCTTTGAAAGTGGGAAAATCATGGCAAAAAAAAAATGCTAATTTCTTGCCTTTCCTTTAACTAATCATTTAGCTTCAAAATCTCAGCAGATGATAAACGATAAAGTAGTCTACAACATTATGCCAGAAACAGAAATTTGATGGTTTCGACCAATTTTGATGATCTGACTGCAAAAGCGATTTTCTCGGCTCAGCCGATCCTTTTGAGGATCCTTTTGACGTGGCAGGTCACTATATGGTAACACTGACAAGAATAAAACAAAACAAACAAACAAACAAGGAAAAAAAAAAACACACACAAGAAGAGCAACAAGGTACCTTGAGAGGAATGCAGGCATGGTCCTCCTCCAGATCCTTGAGGCAGATTTCCAGGTGGAGCTCTCCTGCTCCGGCCACGATGTGCTCGCCAGACTCCTCAGTGGTGCACTGCACCATGGGGTCCGACTTGGCCAGTCGCTTGAGGCCCTCCACCAGCTTGGGCAGCTGGGAGGGGTCTTTTGCCTCCACAGCCACACGCACCACGGGGCTGACGGAGAACTTCATGACCTGCAGCAAAACATAAATCCGTAAAAACAAATATCACAAATTTCCGCGAAAGAAGTAAAGAAATGTGTTAACAAATTATTGCAAAAAACTGTCAAAGGGGGGGGGGGGTTACAAGCCCCTCACCATTTAAGGCAAATCAACTAATGGCTTATTTCAATCCACCTACCATTAGATATTCCTTGCTAAATACAAATCTAATGTAAAACCAAAAATGTTTGTGTGCATTTTCATTTTGCAAATTTTGCAAGAGCCACAATTTGCAAAATTAAAATGTATGTCAAAGTTCTTGTCTACACAATAAGCAGTGAATGTCAGTGGCAACTGGCAAAAATTTTATAACTCAAAAAAGGCCTTTGGCTCCAATTCGCAAAAATGTCATGCCAGGAAAATATCATGCTTTGCAGTATGTAAACTCACCATGTGTTTTACTGTGGGTATGCTCTAGAGGCAATTTTAAAACCCTGATTCTTTTTACAAGAGCTCACATGCTTACTTCTAAACGATCAAAACCTTACCTTGAGGTTGTGCGCATTCTCGTACGTTGTGATGGTTCCAGTCTTGACGAGGAACTGATCCACACCGACCAGCCCGACGATGTTTCCACAGGGAACGTCTTCAATGGCCTCAGTGTAGCGACCCATCATCAGGATGGTTCTATGTGAAAAGTAGGTGAACATATCTGTTATTGCAAGCACTCGAGCTTACTAAGTATGGATTCTACAGCACTGCACTGGCCTTACACGTGACATTTGCAGCTAGAAATGACCAAAATCCTTTCTTGGCCCCTGAGAGCCATTAGTAGTCGAGGGCCACACTAATTGACACATTTGAGAGACATTTCTTTTTGATTTGTTTTTGTTTGTTTTTTTTGTCAGCTGAAGAAACCTGGAAGTGAAACAGAAGTTGCGCTGGAGACCTTTTTTTCTTTTTTTTTGCTTGTTAGCTAATGAAACCCGGAAGTGGCACCCCCCCCCCCCCCCCCCCAGTTTTGAAAATGTGGCGCCAGCCATGATATGCATGAGGCAAGTCAAATCATGAGTGAAGATTCCAGATTTACAAGGAGCAATGGCATACCTCTGGATGTTCTTCACATACAAGTCTTCCTTCTTGCCAGGGACGTAGTTGGGTCCCATGATGCGGCACTTCTGGCCGGTAGCGATGGTGCCGGAGAAGACACGACCGAAGGCGTAGAAGCGCCCCTTGTCACTGGTGGGCACCATCTTGGACACATACATGCAGAGAGGAGCCTTGGGGTCACAGGTCTTGATTCCTTGGGGGGTAACAAAAGGAAAAACACAATTTAACCCTTCAGGACTTGCAATATCAATTTCTTCTCACTGAAAGAAGCCATTAATTTGTTTTAATTGGGCTGGAGTTGAAACCACATATGTTGGGGTCACCATTAGAATTTGCATTTGTAAAAGGTTACAATAATCAAATTCCTGTTCTTCAAAAAGTGCATGTTAGGCATACACTTTTGTGCCACCCCAATGGTATAGCAACACTCATACGATCTACAAATCAATACCATTAATAAATTATCATTTATATTGTCATGTGTTTAGTCTGCACAACAAAATACAAGATCAAATATTGGAAATACAGAAATACAGGAGGAAAGTACAAAATGCCAAAGGAATTTTACAGCATTTCTTTTTTTTTTAATTAGAAAGAGGATTTTGCAAACTCCAAACTTTCTCCCCAGAAGATATCCAGGTGACAGCAGTTTGGGACCGAGTGCTTTACCGAGAGCAACTGGGTCATCATGGGGTCCTTCGTAGAGCATTTCCATACGGTACTTCTGGGCTGTTTGGGGTGACGGCAGGTGGATGGTGATCATCTGAAGCATGGTCTCTCCAGCAGGAATCCATGTACGCATCACAGTCTACAGCAACGGTAATGGAAAAACATGCAAAGTAACCCACAAAACGGACAAAATAATGCAAGAGACTGACTTTTGAAGGCATCATACACGTGACTTCAGACTGACTGTAGACTGGACAGGCTCGCACAAAAGAAAAATTCTACTAAAAACCTCAAGCAACATAATACACCAAGCACAATCCCACAGTACTGCTACACATGGGTCAAAGTATGTTCCTTCATTTGCATGCTAATAAAGGTTTATTAGCCTTGATCTGTAACATAGATCCTTCTTTAACCTCATTCCCATCCCCTATCCCATTTCCACCCAAGTGTGACTCTGGATCACAATGCAAAATTTGTGAGATACGGTGAACTATGTTTCAATTCTTCAATCTGGAGATTTTAACCCTATTCTAACTGGGGGGGGGGGGGGGGGGGTCAAATTGACCCCCCCCCCTTCGACGTTTCGCACCACGATTCCGCAATGCACAAAGATTTTGCCGCGTCGTTTCACGACTTTTTCATTGAAGTCTTCCGCATATTTTGAGACCAAATTTGCGACGTCCGGGTACATCGTTCTGAAGTTACGTAATGTTATGCATATGCATATCAACCCGAAAACAGCTCAAATTCATGATATCGTGTGCAAATTGAATGCAAATTGTGTTTTTTGGTTAAATTGATATAAATTAGATTATTTCAACTTTAAACCATTGAAATTAATTAATTCTAGTGTAGATAAGCCTTAAAAAGTGCCTACAACAAATTTTAGCAAAAAAATAATAGAAAACAAAAGGTCGAAAAAACAAAAAAATACATGAGAAATTAACAAAATAATAAAAAACAAAAGAAATTGATTTTGATTGTGCTATTTTTTTACATAAAATCTGTTTGATAAATGTCTTGAGGAATTCTGACACATAAATTTAGCAATACTTCAGTCTTTTTAATGGAGTTATAGGTGAAAATTTGATTTCATGCACAAATTTGCATAATTGATTTATTATAAATAGAAAGGCAATATTTTTCTATTGTATGACCATGTAATCTTGTAGTTGACATCCAGCTCTATCTTCAGGCAAAATTTCGCGGTGATCGCGCGATCGGTGGCCGAGATCTGAAGGGGGGGGGGGTCAAATTGACCCCCCCCCCCCGGTATAAACTTGGTCTCAAATAGCCCAGTTAGAATAGGGTTAAGCTTTCAATGATAGGACCCGTCAAAATTGCATGAAGTTTCAATCCCATCAAAATTACTGATGGATACTTTAACCCTAACATACTTATATTCTGTGGAAAAACAGTAACTTTCCACGAAACCCGACATATTTTGGGACAAAAAAATTAAAAATAGCACAGAATACTGCTAATAAGTAGCAGTTGGCATCTCTGAACAGACATAAAATAAACATTGACAGAGAGCCTGTCATCAAATGATAACCCCAAAACTTACCTTGACCAGTGGCTTGCCTTCCATCTCTTTCTGCTCTTTGGTGAGTTTGATCTCAAGCTTCTCTAGAAGTTTTGCTGTCTCTTCCTTCTTGAAGTTCATGATGGCGTCGAAGACCTAAATACGATGACAATTACATGGGAGGTTGGACATGAATTTCAATTTTCATCTAAATCATGGAGCAAGAAGAGGCAAATATGCAAGAATCCTCAACATTTTTTTTTTAACACTGCCTATCATTTCTTCATATTGTCACAAGCTGGACCTCTAAAATTCACTTTTCCAAATGAAGCACTAAAAGAGATGTCTTACACAGGAAAACAGCAACTGCTATATAGTGTCTCCTCTATTCACGATGTTTTTGAATGCACATCTTAATATAAAATGGATGAATGGAATGAAAAGTACAAAGAATATGAAAAAGTGTGAGAGGAATCAGTGGTGTAGTAAATATCTGATAATAGGGGCCAATCATCATTCCAGTAGAAGATAAAGAGCAGCAAGTTTTGCCACTGGTAATAACAGTGGGAGGAACCCACCACAGAATAAAAAGTTGTCGTGAACAACGATCTCCCTAACCTTGTAGATGGGGTCCAGGACGAACTGGTTGAAGCCACGGACGAAGCCCTCGCCTCCCGTCTTGTTCCACTTCTTGGTTTTGGGGTTGAAGAACTGATCACCCCACAGCCTCTTCATGAGCTTGGCCGGCTCGATCTTGAACTTGGAGGCGTAGACTTCAGCAAACTGCTTCAGGGTGAAAGCCCAGCCATGGAGACCAGACCCGAATCCCACAGTTCCCTTGGTTGGGTCGACCTGTGATCGGAACAGTCATTTTTTTCCTCATTACATGAAGACAGTTAGAATAAACCGACAATACTTGTAAAGGAGAAAAAGAAAGGCTGCACAAACAGGGCAAAATTTTCAGGTATTTGGCACGACATGAGACAAGCATGAGAATAAAAATACACATTTTTTTTTTTCAAAGCTTGTTAGATGTAATACTATTTCACATTTCTATTTCACAGAATCAAACAGAGACAAATTTCATCTTTAATATTCATCTAATGATTATTTGTGAGAAAATTTCAAGTTTTACAGTATGGCAGCTGAAAAAAAAGAAAAATACCAAAAGGTGTTTTTGTTTATGGTATTTGATTTTACTTCAAGATCGGTGGAAATCCCCTGATCTAGAAAAAATCTCATCCTATTACATCAAAATGAACACTCGGTAACAAAGACATCCTGAAAAGTCTACATATAAGACAATGCATTTTGTACAGCTGAAGCATGTCAGACTCATTTGTATTCTCTTCATGGACTAGCTGTTTGAATGTGAGCAAAAAAAAAAAAAAAAAAACCACACCAAAAACCAACAAATACAAAACTTTCCATTAAAATTGGTAAAGGATTAATTTCAGTTCAGAAACCCTAAAGAGAATTCTAATCCATCCACCTAATAGTATATCAACCTATATATCATCCTGCTGAAGGAAATCATAAACCAAAACTCACGACTAAATAGGCCTTAACCCTACACTTCCTGTATACGCTCTTATTTTCGCGAATGACGAGGTCACAGACATTTTCGCGAGATGTTGTTTTCGCGAATCGACGCCAACGCTTACATTAATGCTCTACCAACTAAGCGCATGGAGGCATTTTCGAGCGTTGTTAAATTCGCAATCCAACTGCGATTCGCAAAATTTGCGAAAATTAAACCCTCGACAAAATAACAGCTTAAACAGTACCTGGATGTTTCCCATGGGCCCGTCATCGTCGGCGTACGTAGCGACAATCACATTGACGCTCTCCACGATACGCTGGAAGGTCTGGTACAGATCTTCCATATCCAGCTGCAGCTCAAGCAGAGCACGGTCCATCTTGTTCATGAAGAGGACTGGCTTGATGCGCTCTGCAATGGCCTGCCTCAGCACGGTTTCCGTCTGAACGCACACACCTAGTTTGGTATTAGACAATGACACACAGTAGAATTTCACTGACTTCTTGTGATCTGTGAGCTCCCTAAAAATTAATGCTCCCCACCTTCCCAATGCCAAAGAAATGTGGGTAGGCTGCCCCAAGTCGAAGTATAGTAATGCCAGCACAGCTAACATAAGAATACATCGAGTTGAACAACAAAATCATAGAGGAATACTGTCAAATTACACTGTTAACCAGCTTTTATACTTGTCATCTTGTTACACCTACAAGTACCAATGTCTATTTCCTCCACAAAGCAGCCTCTTCCTCCTTTTTAAACAGATACAGCACTAAATAAAATACCTTCAGCAGCTACAAAACATTACATAGTTCACTCCTTGTAGATTCCACTTACCACTGACACAGTCTACCACCACGAGGGCGCCGTCTGTCACACGCAGGGCAGCTGTCACTTCTGAGGAGAAGTCAACGTGGCCCGGTGAGTCGATCAGGTTGATCAAGAAGCCTCTAGTTTCATCCTTCTCCTGGGTAATGTACTGCATGTCATTTTCGCTCAGCTCGTAAAAGAGAGAGATGGCCCTAGAACAAAACAAAACAAAAAATGATTAAATAAAAAGTGAGAGTTTACTCATCATCAATAGCTGGTATTCTTGTGTGTGTGGTTTTTTTTTTTTGTTTTTGTTTTTGTTTTTGTTTGGTTTTTTTTATGGGGGGGGTTAAGGTTCTTTTTCATCCTACTAGATTTGTTCATTCATTCTGGAGGAAGCGTTGGGAGAGTGTATTCAATATCAAAGAATTCAAACCAATTTACAGTATGATAAAAGCTTCTCAGTGTAGCCAGGAATGCCAACCGTGTACAATGTGTAAAGAGCAATGCAGCATTATGAGGGCTAAAGAGGAATATATTTGGTTGAAAACAGTATTTTTACCTTTCCTTGGAATAGACATGTGCATCTACACAATTTTTTTTTTTTTTTTTTTTTTTTGGGGGGGGGGGGGAATAGTATTGCAAGAGAAGCCTGCAGTATTTTTTATTATTTTTGATTTGATTTGATTGATTTGGTTGATTTGATATGATTTGATTTGATTTGATTTGATTTGATTTGATTTGATTTGATTTGATTTGATTTGATTTGATTTGATTGGCAAAGAGCAGTACAACTTGTAGTATATACATAATACCCTTAGATATCAGCTGGCATCCCTGCATAGCTTTCACAGACAAAACTTGAAGAGATTATACTACAAGAGAGACCAAGAGACAAAAAGAAATGGGGTAGACAGAAAAGAGGAAGCAAAAATAGAGATGTGGGGGGGGGGAGGGAAGAGGGGCATCCAACAGCACAATTCCTTATCATCAATGCTTGAAGATAATCTATGCAACACCTAGATAAAACGACCAAACTGCAATCCCTATGTCCTTGCAACATTGCTGCATAAATACAACAATCTGCTGACCTTTGATAGTTAAACATGTGTATGGAGAGAAACATTTAGTTTACACAACCCTTCTGTCATTCCTTAGTTTATCACCTACCAGAAAATTCTAACAGGATATCATGAGATGTCAGCAAAGTTATTAAAGCACCACCCTGAATGAATTCAACTTGGCACAAGGGAATGCAGCTTTCATGAACAATAATGTACAGACCATTTTGTTTCCATCACATAGCTTGGAAAAAAAAAAGAAAGAAAGAGCCAACACTCATCAGGATACATGTATCACTACCTGCCCTTTCATTCTTTCAAAATGACACATCAGACACAAACAACATAAAAAACCTAAATGATCAAAAAATATGTCATCCCTGCTAGATGTTGCCACGGATAGGATAAGGGAAACTGGAACACTTGTTACCTTTCATTCTTTCTACAGTTTGATATGATAGGACATAAGAGGGAATTCTTACGTGGACTTGATGGTAATGCATCGTTCCTGCTCGTCCTTGCGGGTGTCGGTGAAGCGCATCTCACCAGCTTTTGCCTGTGCAATGATCCCAGCTTTGCTCACCAGGGAATCGGTCAATGTTGACTTGCCGTGGTCCACATGGGCGATCACGGACATGTTCCTGATGTTCTTCTTTTTGTCCATGATCCCACGGATCTGCTCTATGGTAAAGTTCACCTGTTCAAAGAATACAGCATCATCTCTTCCATGTTAATATATGCAAAGAGGCCACGAATAGGCTATCAAACACATTTTTCATTGTTTGTTTTTTATGTGAATACACTGCTAATGGAAAGAGAACCACCAGCAGAAGAGAGGCAAGGCAGGAAATCTATCTAGCAGTCTAACGGTTACAGCTTCTATTAGTTTCCTCTCGGGCTACCGAGTTTCCATGGCAATGCATTGTTTAACCTTCGAAGGGTCAGGCTCTTAGAATGGGCATGACAAATATCAGCATGCATGTAAACTTCAAATGTTCTTCACCGCACCTATTCCTCACTACAAACCATTGTATTGCATCTAATAATGGCTACCAATGAGACTAGTTTCTCAAATTGGAAGTGAGAATTGGTACATTCATCAGGAATGATCACTAAAAGTCGGCAAAGTTTTGTTACATATATCCAGATCACACAAATTTTCAATTGTACCTGCATCACTCTGTGGTGTAGCATATTATCTCCCACTGCATATCACCCTATCTTGCATTCTGGTCGTATAGCAAAGCCCACAAACTCCACTGATCAGCTGTTACACTGTAACTAGTTAGTGACTTGGCTCAACAAATGCAGAAAAATTATTCATTGAAGCAAATCTGCATACATTGGCTATCTATGCCCCTCATGAAAAATTGCTATTTACTAGTGAGAAGAGGCTTAACAACTTACTGAAGATGGCCAGGTATACGAGAGTACAAGGTGGCATTTTTTTTTTTTTATTTCTCTTTTCTTTTACAGAACTGTGTGACCTTGAAGAGCAGAATCAGTATTATGCATACGTATTTGATGCATGTGTGTGTGTATGTACATGTACATGCTATGTAGGTCTCATGTGCAAGTAGGCCTATGTGCCTACATGTCTGTGTGTTCTATGAGAAAGAGAATAGGGAGCTTTAGATTTTGATGAGCGGACGTTTGAGACGACGCTTGCTCTGGATGTTCTCTTCTTCCCTGCGTCGTGTTGAAAAGTAGCTTACATTACGCTGAGATGCAACCCATAATAAATAAAATGGCGCCCCCATACGATCACTGCATCAAGTAGCTCTCTGCGTCGTAAATTGAGCGGACATAGAAATTGCCTAGAACGCGTTGTGAAAAACTTAGATGACTTGAGCTACATGTATGTAGATTGACTTGATGCGCATTTCTGCACATGCTCAGAACATTTTTTTTTTCTCTGAACGTCCTGAAAATCTAAAGCTCCCTAATATTTGACAGTGAAAGACAAACATTGTTTTTGATGCCAATTAATATTTGTGTAAGTTCCTCCACTGTTCGAAAGCTTTCAGCATGTAAACTAATTGTCTATTGAAATTGATGTGGTCTAGGGTAGAAAGCAATGGAATGGGGGGAAAATTTAATAGCGACAAATTATTTGATCTTTTGACTTTAACAAAATCACTGAAAATTTATCAAAGAAGCAATATCATTACACAAGACTTGAATGGGTTCACTGAAAACTGGCAAAAGTAGATCTAGACAAGTCTAGACATGTCTACTACTTGTGACTAAACAGGAGAGAGAGAGAGAATATGAAAAAAAAAGAGGTCTAAAGGGTAGGCCTACATGTGTATTCTATATGTTCATTTACACTTCTACAGTCGATGTGTGATCATCAAAGACCAAGGCCACATTTCCCAGCCGCGATGATAATGCTGAGTAAGAGTTTTAACGTCAATTACCTTATAGTCGCCACTTGCATGTATTTCCTATGCACTCCCGGGTTGGCGAACTAACGATAGGCACTGAATTAGTTTGCCGCCCATAGCACGCCACACATTATTAGCGCGTGTGATATACACACACTTCAATGTAGGATGCATTGTGCATCATCGCATTTGAAAAACTTTGTTACTCTGCCACCTGAAATTCATTCGAAATAAAAAACATTCTCGAATTAAAAATGTTTTTGTCACCTGTTACACATGGTAGAATATATTTGGATTACATTTACAGTGTATGTGTTTTTATGGAGGAAAGAGGTGAATTAGGAATGTCTTTTGAGAGCGATGAAAATCCGTCACCCCAAGCTGATCTACGATCGCGGCACGTTACATGCGATGTCAATGTCTGGCGACTTTAGGTAGTGGCGACTTACTGGTAATTGATGTTAAACAGAGACACTACCAGGCTCCATACCATGGTGATTCTTTTATTTCTAACACTTTGTAATTCTGGCAAACTTGATCGTTCTCAGGTACAACTTACAGGGCAGGGGATGATATCTGATTGTAACTATAAGACTCGCACGTCACAGTAAAGTTTAAAGCAAGCTGCCCATATTTTAACCATAACGCTGTTCAAAATTTGACTGCCGGTTTCATGTAGAAACTCAGGCAATCGTACACTTTACGGCCCTATATTATCGGTGTGAGATTTTACCCTAATCGAGCAGTGCATGCGAATTTGAGTACCTATCGGGCACCACGAGTTCGACAGTATGTCTTCCGGCACTGTACTGAGTACATGTGTGTGAGATTTCGCATTGGGATGCAGTGTGTGTGAATGTTTCAACGTGTTTGTGCGTAATGAAAACACTTACGGTACGCCACATGGTTGCTCTATAAATGCTTTTTGCTGCGAGGCGCGGCGTGATCGAGCGCGAGCAGACGTATTTGACCCCAGACAAACAGGATGCTGTGCATTGGCACACAACGGAATGCAATGGTGAACTTCTGTGCTTCAATCATGATTTTAAATGAATGATTTTTGCGTTATATCTTAACCCTAAAAAGACTGGGCTAATTCTGATGCCTCGTAGGACTGGGGGGGGGGGGGGGGGGCTTATTGGGCCCCCCTAAGATCTTGGCCATTGACCGTGTGATCGCAAGGAAAATTGGCATGCGCGTCACCCACAAGGTAATCTACAAAACTGAATAGGTAATTATTTCACAAATATTCATATTTATTTTTAATAAATTAATTATTCTAATTTATGCGTGAATTAAAAAAAAAAATGGCTGTAAATCTGTAATTAAAGGTCCAAAACTTCTAATTCTGGTTCAGGTAATCTGTGTAAGATTCTTATTGAATGTACATTAAAAAAAACGGCGGTATCAAAATTTTTTCTTATGTATTTTATTGTATTTAAAATTTCTCAAGTATTTCGTTGTTTCTGACTTTTTGTTTTTTGTTTTTTTCGATGGAAATCATAGGCGACACTATTTCACTCATAAAGAACATGAAATTAACTGATTTTGCTCAGTTAAAGTAAAAATAATGATACATTTATGAATTTTGGTCAGAAACAGAATTTGCATTGGATTTGTACATGAAATCACGTTTTTGAGCAATTTCAGAATGCACTTACAAAATATTGCAAAACTTCACAATTGCGTACCCAGGCTTCGCGAATTTGGTCTCAAAAGTTGCGCAAGATTTAAAAGAAAAAAGTCACAAAACGTCGCGGCACGAGATTTTTACGTTCCAGATTTATCGCGAAAAATGTCGAGGGGGGCCCAAAAAGCCCCCCCCCAGTCTTTTTAGGGTTAAGCAGGGGATCACTAATTAACCTATTTCAAAGGACATATGTGCACTTGCGGCCTTGTCGAAATTATTCTGTGAAGTTATAATAAAAAAAACCCCTCAAAATCTTATCCCAATTCGTCCGTCTGTTAGTGTTTATTTTGTCCAGGCCTACGATACCATTCGCTGAGCCCAACCAGACGCCGTGCGAAGTGTGTATAGCTACCGATTTACGGGCAGCCATTACATGGACACACACACACACAAACACAAGCCTAGCCCGCGGCCGCGTGGTTGGTTCGCGCGATCTCACAGTGTTCGATGTGTCGGCTCCGCAGAAGCGCAGTGAGTGAGGCAGGCTTTTAGTGACCCTATCACTTGTCAAACGGCATTCCATACAGCAAGAAAAGCTCGTCAGCTGTTTAGTGCGTGGTGGTTCATGGGATATCACCTTGGCATACGGCAAATAAGGTACCGATAATATAGGGCCGTAAAGTGCACAATTGCCGAAACGCACACTTTTGGATGAAGTCAAGTTTTGGCACTGGTATAGAGTAACTGCGGCAGTAAGCGGCCATGCGCCCGTTCGCGGCAGGTACAACACAGCATTGCACTGTATATGCACACTACCAATCAACAAAAATCAACCAATGAAATGGGCACAATTTCCGACAAAAGTAAAATTTTCTCACCTAAATGACAACATATCGCATCAAAAATGTCATTTTCAGTACTTCTTAACAGTTGAAAGAAAGAATGGTCTTAAGAAACTGGATTTTTTGTGTTTTCCCGATGTTCATGGATTTTGAAAACATATCCTCACGTAAAATAGAACTTTCGCGAGCTGACATGGGCCGCCATTTTTTTTCAGAAAGTGGATGTTACCATTGAAAAAATGAGAAAAACAAGAGAAAGACATCAACAACACCGCCAGAATTGCAATCCTGTTTGCAGCCAGTGCATGTGCGCCTGCTATTTTCACATGCTTTCGCGATGGGAATTGGCGCTTACGCAATGTTCGTGAGACATGTGAAGGCGTTCAGCTGAAGATCACGGAGCACACGAGTATTGCATGTAGGGATTGTACATTTGGGGTACATTTGTAGTGCATCGTGCCGCAAGCAGGTCTACTGCGGCGTATATCGGCGAAAATTGTGCCGGGTTTTGCCCTGATAAATCATGAAAACTGCATTTGTCATTGGTCAAATTCTATTATTATGATAACAATAGCGTTTATGAATAATCTTGTCTAAGATATATGGAATGGTTGCTGGAAATAATTTGCCTGATTTGTTTACAGAGTGGAAAAACCCTTAAACTGCCGCAAACGGGGTATTTTACTTGAGTAGGAACCTAGTCAAACCTTGGTGCAGGTTTTTTAAAGTACAGCCATATTTTACCACTGGCACTGTATACAAGTCAACAGTCTTCTTGGGGCGTTGGGCCTGACTTGGTAAGTTGGAAATTGGGCCTTGGGGTCTTCACTCACAACCACGTCTTCTCAACATGCCAAATTGTGTATTTGACAACAGAGGACGCTAATAAATTGCTAGAAAACTACATCAAATCGGTCTCTTTCTTCGGAACTACCCGTACCAAAATAGACGTTTATAGAATTTGGCTCATATTTTCCATTGTTTCTACAATTTCACATGACAGAAATGTGTCGTCTGAATTGAAAAGAACGATGATTCTCAACAACTAAATTTACAGTACCACGTACAGATACACCTACGTGTACAGTGCAAAACTATTGCGCAAACGGCGAAGTCCCCATACGTTTGCACTTACATACACACACACACACATCCCCGTTATCCAACTCCGTTCATTCATTCTCCGAGGATGATACACATCCCAAATAACCCTCGTATTTAACTCAAATTCTCAAATTTTCAGAGAATTTACAGAAACAACTTTTAAACAAATATTTCAAATACATAGATTTTCTCTGATTGCGTTTAGATGATGCTTACCATCTTGGCTAGATGTTATTTTTACTCCCTCCAGCTGTCAGAAACCCTTACACGGATAACACCGGTAATCGAAAAGGTCCTACGTCAGACGTACACGTAGCACGTGAACATCACATAGAGGCACACACAATGATCATGCATGAACCGTGGGCTCGCCCGCAATTTATGCAGTTTCGTTCGACTCTTACATTTTCAATATAAGCGCTCTCCGAAACCGTATGAAACCGCCATATCAACGAGAGTAGACGTAAGAAACAACCTTAGGTCCGCATGCCAATTGCGCAATATCCGTGTCATTCATTCCGTTGCGCGACATGTCGCAAGGAATGTTAATTTTTGTAACGTGTTTTATTTGTTTTTCTTTTCCTTTTTCATCTTCGCCATGCATGAAGGTTATCGCTTAGTCGTTCAAAACAAGTCTCCCGAAGCACGACATATTTAAAAGAGTGACAGTGTTGTAATCCAACTGAAATGATAATTATGATAATAATTGGGGGGGGGGGGGGGGGCTATAAACTGATTAACAAGCTTAGATGACGTTTTACCGTAAACTTGGTGTAGTCCTTGATCCTACACCACACTGGTTTACATAATTATTGACTAAATGAATGGTTATGATTATGCATCAATAATTGGATGAATTGGTGAATGAATAAAGCAATGATAAATAAATAGATATGCATGTATGTTTACCACTACAAGAAAAAACGAGTAAAATTTACTCGTTTTTCTTGTAGTGGTAAACATGAAATACCATTTAAAAAAAAAAAAAAACTCATGCGAGACATTATTGTGAGCATGCATCTGCTGATGTGGTTCATTATTAGGAGTTAGTTCATCGATGCATATAGAACAAAAATCCGTTGGGAATGGATCGAAATTCAAGAGCAATATTTTGAAAATCATCAAACTGCAGATCAATGGCGTCTGGATATAGGAATATGCATGACATAATAAACTTTAGGGCAAGATGAAGGATCATGAGAAGAAACAATGTTATTTGTTTTGATAGCAAAGGTTTTCTTCCACCTCCCTGGTTTATACCTCGGTAGGTCTCTAAGATTCTAGGACAATTACCCCTCGACAATACCCCCAGACCATTCCCTGGCCATAATCCTTTTCCTGAATCTCATCCTAACCCTTACCCATAGAAATCCCAAACCTAACCGTAATCTTAAATCTTATAATCCTAATCCTATACTAACCGTTATTTAGGGGGGGGGGGGGGGAGGTATCTATTGTCAGCCGGGGGGGGGGGGGGGGGTAATTGTCTTGATACGATCTATACACAGTATACAAAATTCGAAAGTTTCGAATTTTGTATACTGTTTAGTTACTTCTAATCACTGGAGTTTTATGATAACTAGTGTAATTATTGTAAGGTGGTACAATCATTGTACATTCTTTTCATGTTAGTTTACGCACCTTATTTTCAATTACCAAAAAAGTGATGTTTATATGTTTTTGTAGAAAAATGAAATAAAACATTGAATTGAATTGAATAGATAGATAGATAGATAGATATCAGATATATTACATATGTAGATAGATAGATATTGGTTTATTTTATCAAAAGGAGAATACATACAAAAGGAAAATACAAAAGTTCAACAATCAGTGTGATCTCTGCAGCTTCAGTCCATGGTATAGGTCTATTATGATCATGAATAATATCATAGACCTAAAATATTCAGATGATTTGAGGAAGATGGGATAATATATTTCGTGCTGCCCGAAAATATATACATGTATATAAAATTATATTTGGCAAACTAGTGTTTATGGACGAGACCTGGTGATTTTTGGTTGTAGGCCCACAAAGGGGGAAATGATGATAAAAAAGTAACGAAACCAAAAAAAAAAAAAAAAAAAAAAAAAAACCGACAAAAAACAAACAAAGGAATCATCAAGAAGGCATTGTTGTACATAATCAGGCTGAATTAAAAACACCATAAACTTAAATAAAAACCAACAACATCATGTATAAACAGAGATGGCGATTTTGCGCTTCCGCACGTATTCTCATGTGATAGTAATTTTCTGCTTCTGAACTGCACTTTTCATTTATTCTTTTTTCACTTCAGGCCTCATCAGGGCTATAACGTGTTTTTAAAAGACTACACAAATAGTATTATAAGTGTCTCTCAAATCAAAGACAATTATGGTCATTTCCTTTAATATAAAAATAAACATTTATTCAAAATAAAACTCAATGCATTCCAATAATACGAGCCTATATGCAGTGCATGAGAAAATACGCAGTGGCGGATCCAGAGGAGGCGCACCGGGCACACGCCCTCTTATTATTCTTTATTAACACAAAATAAATAAAAAGAAAAAATGAGGCACTGCCTTTTAATGGCGCCTCCTCTTTACGGAATTCGTGGATCCTCACCTGTTTTGTAATAGAAGAGGAAAACGTTCGTTTTGCGAAATGCCTATTATACCCAAAGAACATTCGTCTACACAGTTAATTAACTCAAAAGACGCAACCCTTTCCAGGGGCGGATCCAGGGAGGACCGTAACCGCCGCACGCCCCCCTCCCCTTTATTATTAGTTGAAACAAAAGAAATAAAAAGAAAAAAAATGGGGGAGGGGTGCGTGCGCCCCCCTTTAATTTTGTAAACGCGCCCCCTCTTTACGGAATTCCTGGATCCGCCCCTGCTTTCCGTGCCATTAAGTCAATGCACACATTTCCCACACAAACATGTGGATAGGTAATTAAATGCAGAGGGTTAAGAGAGAGAGAGAGAGAGAGAGAGGGGGGGGGGGGGGCTGTGAATAATGTTTTCCCCGAATCGAATTACGCCCGACGATAATATACATGACTGTATACTCAAGTAATAGACATTTTTATACATGGACTGTAAATCGCAATCAGAGGATTTGCGCCATCTCTCGGTCGGGACCATAACATTAACCAGAGCTTCTATTCTAATCTTCTTAAGGGTTGGGGTTCAGAATTAGGCATAGGACCTATATGTGACATTTTGAGTGGTAAAGGGAAATTTCAGACCAGTTAGAGATTAGTCTGGAAAGTAAGAATGAACTACGACAGCCACAAGAGTGAAATGTTGATCAAAATCGGATTAAAAGTATAAAATAGGGCCTATCGAAGTTATGATTGTTCAAAATTCGCCAATTTTTGTACAACAGTTATTTGAACAATATTGATAATATGAATACAAAGAAAATGAATGAGCTGATGATGTCAACATATATCACAACTTTTCATGTCATCATCTCAATACATTCCATTGATAATTGTGACGGTAAAAAACAACATGACAAGAATTAAGTTTTTCTTGTCGAGTAAAAGTAAAACCCTAATGTTGTAGCTGGTTAAATATTAACTTCAAACTAATGATCAGTCAGATCGTTCAGGATTTGAGACTGGGGCATAATTATTTGCGTGTAAATAAAAAAAAAAATCTTAATTTTATGCATGGCCTACAAGGTATCTGGTACCCCCTTCATTGTCATCCATATAGTAGAATCCCCCGAATCTACAATTTTCCGCTCCAATTGACCTTAACCTACACAAAAGTAATGTTCTGTGTATTTATTTTCCTCTGTTCCTCCGCCCACTCTCTCTTCAAAGCATAGAATAAAAAACAAAAAGCTTGTGTTGTATGTTTCGCCTGATTGTTCTGCTTTATTTGTTTAAATGAGCAATGACTACTTTTTATTTTATATGGGAAAAGTTCGTATGTGCTAAGTCATTAATATTTTTTTAGGATATGCTATAATTTGGCCTACAGTTCAATTTGGAGAAGAGATGTCAGGCGATGATACCATTAACTAAGTGTTCACTTTTTTCTTTAATCGGGTTGAGACCAACGAAATCAAATAATGTTCTTCGATGACATCATTTTCAAATTTGCAAAATGATATTAATTTCTTATTCTATATTCGATTTCCCCACCTTTGAGACAATCTTCAGCGCATTTTTGGTACAGTGGACGATGTTTTCAACTTGGATTTTCGATTTTCGGGACATTTTCAATTTTACCTACCAAATATTTCGGAGAGTTGTCAATTTCTTGAATCAATCAGGAGCAGCCTTTGAACGCGGAGGAGAGTCGCGAAATTCACGAAATTAAAAACACGACTAAATACCTCTTACAGAAGTATAACGTGAGGGATGTCATTATCATGGCATATTTTGTAATCTGGGGCGGATCCAGGAATTCCGTGTAAAGGGGGGGGGGGGGGGGGGACTCCCAGTGTCCCCCCCCCCCCCCCGCCCCACCTGGATCCGCCACTGGTAATGGTCTTTAGCCAGTCGACCAGGTAGCTACCACCGATGCTAAATTATTTTCTATTAACCCTTTCTGTGCCATTCGGTCAAATTAACACAAACTTTGCACACATGTTTATGGACAAGAAATTTAAGTGGCATGCAGGTGTGTACCTACCAAATATGAAGAGAGAAAATAATGTGAAACGATACTTGGGACTAAAACCATGACATTTCGGAAAACCGGAATGCAAAGTACGCGCCGACTCACTTTTTGTATGTGTGATGTGAACAATAATTGGTTAAAAAAAAGTACCAGTTGTCTCAAATTTTTAATAAAAGAATCGTCAGACAATTGAAGGAGTCGGAAGAAAAAAAAAAAAACCCGGAATGAGTGTTCAAGAAGCACTTTGCTTTTCAAGTTTTGGAACCGGTGTTCTTTTTTATTCACTTTTTAAATAATATGCACACTGTCACTACGCGCGTGCCAACGCATGGCATTGCACTCGTCGTTTGTTTACCCTTGCATGCTTGCAAACGTGACTCGCAGCCTAGCCAGCTGCAAGCAACCTGCTGCTTTGCTGTGCCTTGCCAGCTAGCCTGCACTGTAGCTGTGTGTGAACACCTCGAACCGAGCTCTGTGGGATGGCCGCTGTTCGTTGTCATGTAGCGTTATTCTGGGTATTTTGTGTTCGTTCAGGTGTTTAATAGATCTATTATCGTAATAATCCGAGTGGGGCAGCCTCTAATGATCAGTAGTCCTATCCATGCCGTGAGTGTAAACGTTCGATTCTACCAGTAGGCCTAGATCAGCACTGTTATTCTACGACAGTGAACGTTCTATTTTCTAGCGGTGCAACTTCCTTTGCATGTCATTTTTCACATACCCAGAAGAGCCTGACCGGAAGCCGTGCATAAAGAACAGACAGAGAAACTTGATTGAATGAAAACTGGCCAAGATCCTGAACAGTATTCGTAATGGGGTGAGTAGACTGTTAACGTTTATGTGTCGAGTTGCTTAAATGCATGCATTAACTTAGAACTTTGTCCTTGTAAAGAATGTTACAGACGCCAAAATAGGTAGGGTTTCTTATCACTTAGTCCGGGATACCCGCTCATGAGGGGGGCTCTTGCTCGTAAGGATCCCTCCTCATGAACATGGTCTCATGAGGCTTTCGGGGGTAGATGCTTATGAGTGCCCCTGTTGACTTATCATCCATCTTGCATCTGACACATAACTTGTCTCGACAAGTTCGCACAGCGATGTATGTGGTACACACACAAATCCACGCATTCTCCATGATGAAAAGAAGAAAATTTTTTGTTTTCACTCTTTTGACAAAAATCGGGTACCGTAGATTCTTTTAATCAACTGATGATGTGCAGCAATTCATTGGCACCATGGTCCATGCCGATGGTGCCAGTTACCGGGAGTGCTCCTTGTACACAATTTCTGTAGCCAGTGTAGGAGTGCCCCGAGTTACCAGAGTGCTGTCTCTGTATGAAGAAAGAGAAACACATATTTTTGCCCCTCTATAGAATCTAGTACCAGGTATAAGTTATGTATTTCACCAGCAAAGGACTTTCTTGTAGCTTAGGGCCTACTGGTACTGTTGTACATACGTTTCCTATCTAGGGCCCACATTTAATTCATACCTACCGTTTACTTGCTAATTTCCAGACTGATCCCATGGTATTGAAAGTCTTTTAGTGCTTTTCTACCAGTCCAGCTCCATTCTCCCCATTCCTTCCTTCGTGTTTTGCATGGCATATTGTGCATTGGTAATGAATATTATGCATGAAAGTCGCAATGTTTTTCGCCTTTGGACAAGGCCTTTTCGTTCTCACGCTTTTTGCGCTTGGCTGGGATTGCATCTTTACTCGCCCAGAAAATAACGCAATGCAGCGAGAGAGGCCCTTGTCAACAGCAAAAAGGCCTTGTCGGAAGGCCACACTGCACCCCAGCTAGCGCATGCGCACAGGTTTCAAATACGTCAAACGGAACAGTTGTCATTCTCACAGATTCCTCTTGGCTGAATCATTTAAAGTCATCAATTTCAACAGAAAGGGATGATTAGAGGAACCAAATGTTCCCAGGGAGGTGATGTCAATGATTAGATTTGACTACATCAGTATGTATCCAAATTGAAGCAATTTTTAGTGGGCCTACTTAAGTTGGAATTTTACCCTACAGGTACATGTACAAGACCCCAAATCCTACAAGCTGCAGCCCGAATGCTTTGTGTTTGGGCTGGTCGCAGTTAGGGTGCCAGCAGGTTCGCTCTGTGCAGGACTGCCACACCTATCGGCCTGAAACGACTCAAAATTGTTGGTGTTTTTACTGCAACCCTCGCCTTTCCATGCACAAATCACCCACATGAAATTGAAGTCTGACATCATGATTCACACAATAACTCGACCCAAGGGCCTCATGAGTACCCTGGCCATGCTCATGAAGAGGAAGGATCTTTATGAGTAGGAGCCCCCCTCATGAGCAGGTTTCCTACACTGCTATAGGCCCTACCACTTGCCACCAGCCTTAGATTCTAAGAGTCAAAAAGACTGACAATTTGGAAAAAAAAAATAGAATGAAATCCTTACCACAGTACGGCTGTATATTGTGCGCTTAGGACCTTTTTTTTTTTTTTTTTCTTGTCAGCTGAAGAAACTCGGAAGTGGCACCAGTCGCTGAAGACCTTTTTTGTTTTTTGGTTTTTGCTTGTTAGTAAACCCAGAAGTGCCCCCCCCCCCCCCCCCCCCCCCAGAGGAAGGATCTTTATGAGTAGGAGCCCCCCTCATGAGCAGGTTTCCTACACTGCTATAGGCCCTACCACTTGCCACCAGCCTTAGATTCTAAGAGTCAAAAAGACTGACAATTTGGAATAAAAAAAATAGAATGAAATCCTTACCACAGTACGGCCGTATATTGTGCGCTTAGGACCTTTTTTTTTTTTTTTTTTTCTTGTCAGCTGAAGAAACTCGGAAGTGGCACCAGTCGCTGAAGACCTTTTTTGTTTTTTGGTTTTTGCTTGTTAGTAAACCCAGAAGTGCCCCCCCCCCCACTTTTGAAAGCGCGGCGCCAGCCATGGTAGTATTTAGGCAGCTAAACATTCTGTATTTGATTAGGACATAAAATGGAGGTCCCTTGACTGTGTAAAAGATTCCGCTTCATAGACATTAATCACAAAGAGCAGGTTGCACAACCCCTGCCCCAAATACACACAGATCAGTCAATCAATAATAATGAGTATGATTCATACCATACACCAGATGGTGGACTGTTCTCTACTGTGGTTGGGAGAAAAATAGGTAATGTCTGGTACAGTGTATTCTACTGAAATTAGTAACCTGTGAATTGTCATGGTATCGAATACATTGTTGACTGTGTACGTAGCCTTTAAAAGCACACTGAAATAATGGGTGAATGCAGGAGTTTTCAACGTTTATTCCTCTTAATTTTTGTTATTACTCTAGCGTGGAGACTATTAGAAATGACACAATTTTATCATGTCTCTTTTTGGGAGTTACATGTACCATGGCAAAAAAGAAAAGGAAGGTTGTAAAAGCTGACCATTCACCCATTCCTTTTTTTTTTTTTACATAGAAAATCTACACTGTAATACCCACTGCATATGGACATTGCATTTTTGGTTTTATAGGGCAATGCTGAATATTGTGTATATTTTGTACACCTGCAAAATACCCCATTGCAACAGACCACAGAACTCAGGGTAGCCTCCGGAGAACACTCCAGAGAATTGTTACCCTGTGTCTGTCAAGACACAACATGGTGGACAACCTTCGTTTTAGCCCCTGGAGAACCTGGAGATTAATTTTCCCCTACTGTCCAGGGTAGACTGAGGTAGCATCGGAGGACACTCCGGTAAACTGAGGTAAATCTGACCTGGAGAGGTCAGTGGCCTCTCCAGGCAGTAGACACATTTGGTATACCAGTACCAACCAGAGAAGGTCTTTGATTGAGCAACGCTTGTTCAGACGGTGCATTCATCAATCACCTTGTGTTTTGACCAACGTCTGGAATACCCCGTGTTCTGTCTCTGGAGAATGCTCAGAGAAGGTCCAAGTAAAGTATTGGGATGGGATAATGTACTTAGCACCGTAACACCACGTTTTCAAAAGTGTGTGTGTGTGTGTGTGGGGAGGGGGGGGGGCTACTTCTGGGTTTCATGAGCTAACAAAAAAAAAAAAAAAAAAAAAAAATAGGCCTTCAGCGCAACTTCTGGTGCCACTTCCGGGGGTTTCTTCAGCTGACTTGAAGCAAAAAAGTCTTCAGCGCATTACTGGGCTCAAAGCGTAAGGTTTTAAGGTTTTATTCTATTTTTTTTTTTTTTTAAATTCAACTACACTTCTGGGGTAAAAGAATTGTGTGTATGGATGGGGGGGGGGGGGCAAAGTGGTGACACCCTATGTATTCCTATGTACGGGAAGGCTGGGTGAGATAAATTTCACCTGTTTTTAAAGGACAAGTTCACCTTCATAAACATAAGGATTGAGAGAATGCAACAATATTAGTAGAACACATCAGTGAAAGTTTGAGGAAAATTGGACAATCGATGCACAAGTTATGACTTTTTAAAATTTTTGTGTTGGAACCGCTGGATGAGGAGACTACTACAGCTTGTGAGTCGTGCGTACAACAGAAAATGTAAAGAAAATGTAATGAAAATTCAACATATTTTCACTTTTTTCGCATAATAAAAGAGCGCTTGACTTGCCTCTTTCTAAAGGCAGGGGGGATAATATTACCCATAACATTTGTCGGTAACGAGTCGGGGGAATGTACTTTTTTCAAAAGATGAAATTTTGTGAAATTCTCTTTATATTTTCCTTATATTGTTGTACGCATGTGACATTTACATGTAAGTTATTCACACACTGCAGTAGTCTTCTCATCCAGCGGTTACTGCACAAAAACTTCAAAAATTCATAACTTTTGAACGGATTGTCCGATTTTCCTCAAACTTTCAATCCTTTTACAGTACATGGTAGTGGTACGATTGGACCAAGAGCAGTCATATCTGTGTGCATGTGCTTCCTTCTTGTTTCAATGCATTGAAGAAGTGAATGCATGTTAAATGCCAAGCAATGCAAAGTATGTTTCATTGTGCCAATCTCATATTGAGCACCAAATGTTCAGATACAATTCATGTATTTGTCAGTAGTTCTTAACCCGTTGAGGACGGACTGATTTTGCGACTCCACGCATTTTCCATAGACACCAGCCCGAGTATACTCGGGACTCATCCTCAACAGGTTAAATGTCTTTGCTCACAGTCCTTTGTGTGCAGCAGAGCTTTGGTATCAATAGATTTGTCTGGTTTCACTTCTTGTTTGGATGAAGACCAAATTTGTTGCTCCCACAATGAGCACTATTGAAGCACCTCTACCATGAGATCTCTAGGCAGTAAATGAGGAACTCAAGTTGTAAATCATCTATAAATCAACCACGATGTATCCCTACTTTAATAACCCTTGGAGAGATGGTTGTGTGTGTCTCTAGTTGTATTGTTAAAGGGATCGTGTAGTTTTGGTTGAGATCTAATTTCAGGTTTCTAACATTTTTGGTGAGATAATGAGAAACCTCTTTGATGAAAGAGCATGTAATTCTATGAGGAATTCAGCATTTATTTGATGAAAATTGGTTTTGAAATGGCTGAGATATCCAAAAAAGAGTGATTCTAATGAAGTGTGGGACCCACACTTTTATCACGATCGCCCTGTTTTACTTTGTTTTTGGATGTTTCACTCATTCCAAACTGGATTTTCATCAAACAAACTTTGAATTCCTCTTAAAATGGTATGCTCTGTACTATATCATAGTGCTTTCTTGGTATCTCGCAAAAAGTTAAAAGCCCAATTCTCATCTCCACCAATACTGTACCATCCCTTTAGCCCGTTGAGGATGGGCTGATTTTGCTACAACACACATTTCCCATAGAGCCTTCCCCGAGTATGAATACTCATGACTCGTCCTCAACGGGTTAAGTGCTGAGTACCGTGAATAATGACCTAGTGTTTATCAAATCTTCGCAGTTGATTATCAAAATACAGGTCTACAAAAACAACCATATCATGGCAAATCGCTGTTGTTTTTGCATACTGTACCTTTTCATCCTCATAAAAAAAAAAACAAAAGAAAGGAGACTGATGGTATTTACCGGTATGCTGTCGACTAAAGAGTAAAGTTTTACAAATCTTTGAAGGTCTACCATGTACTCATGTAAGAGGGGAAACCAAAGAATTGTTGCCATCTGAGCAACTTCCCTCCAGGATGAAACAATCAAGCAAATATTGGTGACGGGTGTGTTCCAGTCTGAGGAAGGTACATCAGCACTCCTTGTTTATTTCTGTCAGTCCTGATACCACAATGATTCATCATATTATCATCTCTCCAATGTTCTGTAATCAATCATTTGATCCTTGTCTCTCTGAAAGACAGAGATAGGCATAGATACAGGAGGCCTATGTGTTGTACACCCTATGACTGTGTGACATCCTTGTAACTGCACCATATTTTGGATGTGTTTAAAAAAAATTTATGAGGCAGAATCATGATCCTAATAAAAAAAGTTTGCATCATTTTCAGGCAATAGATGAACACAACTGTGTTTTTAAATATTTTTAGAAACGCTGATTTGAAATGCAAAAAAAAAAAAGAAAAAGAAAAAAGAAAAAGAGGGCAATTGGAAACATGTTTGAGTCCATGATAGCCTTTCTGCGAGTTGATAAGTTACGCAATGCTGTTTTGAAATGTGCAGTATATCTCCGAGCTGCCCAGGTCAACTTCCAGCTGTTTCTGGTTGCAGAGAAAAGCATAGTGCCATTTGTGTTTCTTCACCTATTGTTTGACAATTTATGCGGGAATGACGAAGACATTTTTGGCGGTACGCAGTTGACCTCTACTTCCCGTGTGGAATGGCAAGAAGCAGCTGCTTAGGGACAACACTCGAATCACGATTATATGATGGTTAGATAAATGTGGAACCCCTATTGTGTTTCAAACTTCATTCATACGGGTCAACCCGACCCAAAATCGAATTACGAGCGCGGGTTATAGCTACGTACATTGCACATGTAACACGTACGTGGACCGGAGCTAGCGAGCGTTATACGCATGCATACGGATTACGGTGTATTTTCATTTATTTTTATGAAAGTAATGGACTAATTGGAACGAAATTTTGCACAGGTGTTACTGCAATCATACCCAAACTCCATGCTAACTATGAGACCAATTGCTGCAGGTTTACAAATGTGGGCTAATACCTTTAAACATGTTTTGAAATGTGATTTTTTTTTTTCTTGTGAGTTAAATAAATGCAGCCTCTGATAACCATGCTCTCTGTCAAATAATGATGGTTTGATCTAAGATCCTTGGAATGCCATGACATGTGAATGTAATCCTGTGTGTACTGCACAAGTCCAAACACACTCACAGTCAAGGCATTATTTATCATTTGCGGATGAAACAAAAACTCAGCTTTAAAGGGATGGAATAGTATTTGTGGAGATGAGAATTGGGCTTTAAACTTTTTGCGAGATACCAAGAAAACACTTTAAGTGATATAGTTCAGAACACACCATTTTAAGAGGAATTCAAAGTTTATTTGATGAAAATCGGGTTTGGAATGACTGAAACATCCAAAAACAAAGTAAAACAAAGCGATCGTAATAAAGTGTGGGTCCCACACTTTATTAGAATCGCTCTTTTTTGGATATCTCAGCCATTTCAAAACCAATTTTCATTTATAAATAAACGTTGAATTTCTCATAGAATTACATGCTCTTTCATATTTCATAAGAGGTTTCTCATTATCTCACAAAAAAAATGTTAGAAACCTGAAATTAGGTCTCAACCAAAACTATATGATCCCTTTAATGCTTTACTATGTAGTTCCAAAATGTGAGTTAGGGATAGAAACAACCAATTAAATGCAAAAATGCTAATCAACCAACTTGACACAAACTTTTATCTGTGGGAACCTGTTTGTACAGCTAATCTCTGTAAATTTCAAATTTAGATTAAACAGGAAAAGTAACAATCCATTTTGAATTTGTAGTTACTTGATTTGGGCCACCAGAAGTATGATTATTAAAGTTGCTATATACTTGTAATGTGCACAACTGTATGTGTACACATTTGTACACTTGGGGTATAAAATAATGGTACACATTTGTACAGTGTGTACATTGTGGACATCAATTATTTACAATACAGTATGCTCTACAGTCGACTTGCTGAATACACAATGTAGCTGTGTACAACCAGCATGAGAAAGCTGTATACCAGGTACTTAACGAACAAAACAATAGAAATGATATTAATTATGTTCAGTTGTATGGTATGTCAATGTATCTACCAAGAAGACCATTTACTTGTCTGAACTTAAAGGAGTTATCATCTCCCATCTTCTGCTTCAGTTTCTGTTTCCAATGATGTCACCACCATTTGGTATTGAGGGCACACACAATGTCTACAATAGTTTGCACACTGTGTGGATCTTATTGTACAACTTGCCAAGATCAAATGTGGGGGCGTGCAATTTCAACACTGCTTTTTATTTTGTTTTATTTTTTTTCAGCGGTAAAATGGTGTTGTCATGGAATCATTTTTTATATTTGCACATTGACTCAGATTTTGGGTATTTTGTTTGAAGATTTACATGGTCACATGTACAAACCGTATAGCAGATGTATTGGGAGTTACAAACAGAACAATGTTTGAAAAAGCAAACCAAGACAAAGAAATATTAAAATCAATGTTTAACCCTCTTCAAGAATGGCCACTTCAAAATACCACAGACAGTATGGGTTGGCAACAGTTATGAGAGACTCTAACCCATCAGCTTTGAACGTTTCATGAATGGAGAGGCAGATTATGACTTACTTTACATGTACCCTAACGCCCAATACCAACTATGCTGAAGTAATTGCACCTGAGTGATCTCTTGTAAGAGTGGGAGCGATCCATTGGAGCGATCCCCTCCGATCCATGGAGAATTTGGGTGGTGGGCACCCAGTGGTCGTATGTGATCGCAGTAACTTGCGTCCGCAGAGATTGTTTTGGTAGCAGTCGCCGTTGTTTCGACGTGTTTAAAAATTTGACGACCTTTGGCTTTGGATAGGCTTACTTGCAAGCAGAATCTCGTCTGGTGAGCACGCCCAGATGTGACTGAGTGCCCCAAATTCATAGTTGACAGTATGTTAGCACCATATAAGACATTCACCAGAAAATCATTCAAGTTATTTTTCTAGTTGAATGAAAGTCAAATTGACATATGTACCGCCTTGGATCATGTTTTGTTTTGTTTTGTTTTGATGGAAATAAATAAACTATTGAATTGAATTGAAAATGATAACTTTACAAATACAAAGAAAAATGTTCAGAATTACAGTAAAACTGTTGGAACAAAGGAGGCTGCACATTCACTTTATTCCTGACAGTCATGGGTTGTGGGTGATATTCAGCAGAGATACAATACAAGCTATTTTTTTGTCATGAAATTCTAATAAATAATGAATGTAAGATATGACAATTGTACGTACATTTATCAATGAGTCTCAGTCTCATAAGTTTGTTTTTACGCTATATCAATATGCGAGTGCACTAGTGACAGCAAGCTCAACGTTGTGCACTTCTCATCTCACTTTATTTTGCCTGATGTAGGAGTGAAAGAGTGCCCTCTATGGCCAAGATTGTGCAACATACTGGAGGAGGGTGCACTGTACAACCTTGTATGAGTAGTGTTTTGAATTACAGTATTTTAGTTCCAGTGTGTGATTTTTCATGGTGCAGCAGAGCCCCAGTAATTCATGAATGAAACAAATAGCTTTTTCATTCATTCAATGAAATGAAAAAGCTATTTATTTTTTTTTTTTTGTCCTGAATTAAACATTGCATGGTGAATCTGTGTATGATGATGGTGATCAATGTTGTTGTTTTTTTCTTTGATCATTGCCATTATCATTGTCATCATGGCCTATCGTACATGGAAGTCTTCATGGTTGTCATACAATGTACAGATACAGTACTAATGGCCTCTAGCATGAGGATGAACATTCAGGTTACCGGTACAAAGTGAAAGAGGATCATGGTCTCAGTTTAGATGACCAGCAAGTAGGCACCTGTTTTCGACCCTTTCACAAAAGTATTTTATGGTTGAAAACCTTCATACAAGTAACTAGGCATATTCAAGTTTGTTTTTACATTCGTTTTTGTGTGTGTTTGTGCATGTACGTATATGTGTGTGTTTTATGTGCAAAAGTACATGTATTAACAGTCCTTCTCATGGCCAAGTTTGTTATACAGCAACAATTAATGAAATTAGCTACAAATGACACTAGTAGTTAAAAAAAATCTTGAAAACGGCTGGCTATGATACTTTACATTCAACAGCTGCTGGCCGGAATTTTGATAGTAATGCATGCCTATAACTAGTACTGTTGACCGTTGTACATTGAGAATTTACCTATGAGATTGAAAAAATTACTCCCAAACCTTTTCTGTAGAAAAGTGATAACCATGCAGATTGATTTGCTCAGTATATTTTGGAACAACCCATGGCTGGAAAAATGCAGCAAAAACAAAACAAAGCAAAAGCACAACGAAACAGTAACAAAAACAGGAAAGACAAATGACAACGTTAGCTTTATACGGCAAAATGTGAGAGGAAAAAAAGAGGATGCGAGCTTTGATAATAGGTCACCTAGGTCTTGCTGAGGATGTCGTCATCGCAAATATAAATTTGTAACCCCATCTCCTGTTGAGACCAGTTTGTTTCCTGTCAGGAGGGAGATAGTGAATTATGAGGTGTGCCGAATTAGTAGCAGCAATAGGAGCCATACATCCATCAGATCGGTCAGGGGAATTTACAGCCGGTCAGCATTGGGGTTGGAGGATGTCCCAGATAGCAAGTATCGATAAGGTCTGCTCAGTATTTGCCCATCCTGTCAAGAATTATGTTGTGTGTGTAGGAAGGTTAGGATGCGTGTGGAATGAGTGCTTGCGAAGGGGAGGGGAAGAGATAAGAAGAAGATAGATTACTTTTGATGCATATTGGATATTGATTTCATGCCTATTTTAGACTATCCTCTACTATAGTTGCACACAAACACACACATACACACAAAATGTAGTATCCTTGCGGGAGATTGAAATTGGGCAAAGAGAGGGGGGGGGGGAGGTCTGTGGAAGGAGGGAGATAATTTGTGAGTTCCTCTGACAGGGGGTAGGATGTCATAGTGAAGTTCACTTCTCGTTTGGCGCAGGGGGGTGGCAATCTCGCCCCCACCTTGGGAGGAAGACCCTCGTAAATGTCGCGATTGTTTATAGCCCCTTGTCTGTCTCATACTCTAAGGCATGTTGATTGTGACAGTGCAGTAGGGATACATCTACCCCTTATTTCCTCATTGCTCTTTCATCGTGCGAGTCCGGGTACAAATCCACAGATTTCTCCCAGCTTCGGATCTCTCAGATGAATGGACATTTCACAGAACGATTCTCTTTTATTCTAATTGAATTGTGTGGCTCTCAGGGGATAGCACTTGGTAATTTGGTATCTTTATTTCTGGAAAGGCCTAAAGCTTCAAGCCTGAGTTGTTCATGCACCTCTGTGGCCATCATTTACGTCAAATGTGCCGCAGGTTCCTGAGCTCTTAGTTAGCCCTGCATCTTTTTGGAAAAGCTTTAGTTGGACAAAGATCCCAATCGCCTTCTTTTAGCATCACCTGAGCGCATTAGCAAGTGATTTGCAAAGCCGCCAAAACATTTGATTCCAGGACATTGGTCGTTGGAGTACAATCAGAACCTGGGTCCAACATTGGTGATTGAGCTGACAAACTTCCTTTTATTCAGGTGATATACCTAGATGTTGTACTGATCCTCAGGACCTCATCTACTTTCTTAGAATGTGGCATCCGACTTTCAAGTGCTTGAGAAAAGAGTCCATTGATACACCCTCTGTATCATCGTACATGTGTTTGTGTTGAAGATGCTCTTGCCATGCTGTGGACGTACTGTAGCATACAATCTGTTCATGTGTTGACCAGCCTGTTCATCTTACACCTAATGAATGGACTTGGCAGAGGAAATGAATCTAATTAATTTTATAGGAGTGAGGCTGTGTACATTTTGATTCATCGTCCCATCTCATCATCAAAGTGTTTGCACCATCCTTCTCCAGTGGGGAACCCGTCCAATATCTGGGCACATTTGTTGAAGCGGTTTGCAAAGCAAAGAAAAAAAAATCCAGGTGGCAATTGCATCGGACGCACTTGGGAAAGAGTTTGGGAGGGCTATGCCCTCATGGCAAGGGATTTGGATGTGATGAACAATCAACCCAGAGGAAATTTGATGCACAGATGAACAGTCATTCCCTTCATATTGCCAATTCATACATGCCACATGCAATTATCGGTCAATGTGCTCCTGTCTGAGTGAATGCTTGTAGACGTTCAATCTCTCCCAGTATCGTGTCTCTATGGGGTTAGCTGTCCCTTGTTACCCTTGAGGAAAAATGTGCAAGGGAGTTTGGGCACCCAGTACAGTTTAGTTAGTCATCAGTTCTGTCTTTAGAAACCCTTCAGGATTTGTAGTTGCCCTTGTCAGCCAGGTTGAAGCCAATCAGCCGTAATTAGAGCGAACAAGGTAATTTCACCTCACAGAAACTGTGGAGAGATCTCATTCAAGGAATATATCCTTGCCCTGTCGAGGTTGGGGTGCGAGGTAATTTGTCGATTGCTCCTGCCTGGAAGTCTGTTCTACAGGAAGCGGCATTGCTGAACAGATCAGCGAGGATGCAGAAACCAAGCTGTTTTCGGCTCTTTACCATGTGGGTATTCATCCATACAGCCAATTTTAACCAGTCTACACTGGTTTGTGTTATGTTCTGTTTAATGATTGATGTTAAATTAGCTCCTTTTATTAAAGCTGCGTAGTAAAGCAGAGACGGGCACATTCTTCCTGTCTCATTGATGTGCCATCTTTTTTTTCTTCTTTTTTTTTCTTTTTGTTTTGAATAGGTTTGCCATCTTTTGCATTTAATAATCAACCCAAGGTCAGTTCATGGTATTCATGTTCCGTTAAAAGGATGAGTTTAGCTGGAGTTACACTACAGTGTAGTCTTTCTTTTGTATTTCATCTTCAAATGAAAATCATGGTATGCTCTCCTTCAGTATCTAGGTTTGTATTCTGCTGATTTTTTTCTGATGCTGATGACACTTGAGCTTGAATGAGATCATCCTTGATTGACACCGACATATTTCCTACCAGAGAGTATACTGAACATCATGTCTAAAATCAGTGCTGTTTTGACACTGTAATTCCTGTGACATTGGCGTGATGACTGTACAAGTATACATTGTAGATCGTTATCATTCTTTTCAGCAGCATGGTATGACATTAAAGCATACATTAAAAAAAAACCCAGAAAATCAAGGAAAAGCTAAAAATGGGATAACTACAAGTCCTGATGTACTCCATAGGATGGACCTGCAACTGTGAGTGTTATCCGTGCAATGACATGCCCATGTTTGAGTCGATTATGGGCTAAAAATCAGTGTAACATAACAGTGAAAGTTCCACCTAAATTGTACATAAAAAATCTGAGAAAGTGTAGGACTGAAGGTTTTATTTCTCACAAACTAATAGCTTTGATACAATGTACAGTTGTAGCTCTGAATTACTCTTATCAATGATAATGCTACTGTTTGCAAGTCTCCCATATTTTCTCATGTTATACAGACTGTATGCACATAGTGTATGCTCAAAATTAATAAGAATCTAAAAGAAGAAGATACAGCCATTGCATCAACTTTATGTCCTTGTGGTGATTGTTCAGCACTAATAGTTTGGGGGTGCTGTGGCATAGTGGATAAGACTCCCGACTCCCGATCGGAGGACCCGAGTTCGAATCCCGCCCAGTGCTTACGTCCTTGGACAAGATGTTTTTACCCACTGTGTCCCTCTCGACCCAGGTGTATAAATGGGTACCTGGCAACGCTAGGGTAATAATAATAGCAGGGCCCTCTGGTAGAGCAGTGGCGACACTGAAAAGGCTACCCTGGGTAAATAAGACATTATTATTATTATTATTAAAGGACAAATTCACCTCCATTAACATAAGGATTGAGAGAATGCAGCAATATTAGTAAAACACATCAGTGAAAGTTTGAGGAAAATCGGACAATCGAGCAAAAGTTATGGATTTTTAAAATATTTGTGTTGGAACTGCTGGATGAGGAGACTACTAAGGCTCGTGATGTCATATGAGTACAACAGTATGAAGAAAATGTAAAGAAAATTCAACATATTTTCACTTTTTTCGCGTAATAAAAGAGCACTTGACTTGTCTCTTTCTAAAGGCAATTGGAATAATATTACCCATAACATATGTCAGTAACGAGTCAAGGGAATGTGTACCTTTTTCAAAAGATGAAATTTTGTGAAATTCTCTTTATATTTTCCTTATATTGTTGTAGTATACTGCAGTAGTCTTCTCATCCAGCGGTGATTGCACAAAAACTTCAAACTTCAAAAATTCATAACTTTTGAATCGATTGTCCGATTTTCCTCAAACTTTCAATGATGTGTTCTACTAACATTGCTACATTCCCTCAATCCTTATGTTAATGAAGGTGAACTTGTCCTTTAAAGGGACTGTACAGTACTGGTTGAGGTAAGGGATTCATGTTTTTAACATTTCTAAGTGAGATAATGAGAAACCTCTTATGAAATATGAAAGAGCATGTAATTTTAAGAAGGATTCAATGTTTATTTGATGAAAATCGGTTTTGAAATGGCCGAGATATCCAAAACAGTGCTAATAATAAAAGGCGACATGCCTCAACTTTATTAGGCTCTCTTTGTTTCACCTTGTTTTTGGATATCTCAGCCATTTCAAAACCGATTTTCATCAAATAAACTTTTGATACCCTTTAGAATTGCATGCTCTTTGACATCTCATAGAGTGGTTTCTGAATATCTCGTAAAATGTTAAAAGCTAAATCCTCACCTTGACCAGAACTGTACACACCCTTTAAAGGGGAGTTTAATTAAAAGCATTTAGCACATTTTTTTTTGACATACAATTCCATACCTGTTACCTTTCCATCTGATTATAAATAAGACTTTCTAATTTCATGTTTTCCTTGTATCTGTGTGTTAGTCAATTTCAACACAGTCTGAACAATGCCTTTATTAAGGTATTCCATTTGCAGAAAGGCTAATAGTCCTGTACATTTCTTTGTTAGTCCTGTACTTCCTGTTATAATTGATAGATGACCACCCCTTTTTTATCCCTGCAATGACCAGCTGCTTTCTAACTGGCCCAAAGTACTTATCATCAGAGGGATGTCACACTACCAGTACCCTCTTCAATGTTTTTATCATTTCAGTGTACTTCATGAAAGTAATTATAATATCTTCATTTAACCTATAAATTGACAATGTTGATTACCAATTGTATGCATTGAACACATCTTGTGTAGTTCCATGTGCAGCACAAGTTTGCATTTGAATTCCATTCGAATAGAATTATGGTAGTACTTGGTTGATCAAATATGGCCTGACAAATCCCCCCCCCCCCAAAAAAAAAAAGGCAAACATCCGACCAAAAAGGTAGGATGTTTGCCTTTGGGCCACCAAAAATAAAAGTTAGTGTGGAGCCATGGACCAGTGGATTTAGCCGTGGCTAAACTCGCGAACCTTTTATACTGAAGTTAGCTCGCTTCTGAAGCTGACCTGATCCACCCCCCTACAGGGGACTAACTTTAGCTCTGACTAACTATTTTTCGACCTTTTATACTGTGAGTTAGCTTGCTTCAGGTCTGCACCTGAAGCGAGCTAACGCCCAGTATAAAAGGGGTATAAGCTTGTGATGTCATATGCATGGAAGAACCCCCTCAACATATTATTTCACTTTAATTTTCTCTAATAGGAGAGCACTTGACTTGCCCCTTTTAAGAAGGCGGGGGAATAGTACTACCCTTACCATGCATCAGTACCAAACAGTGGAGGGAATGTGTTCTTTTCAAATAAAAGGAAATTTTGTGTATTTTTCTTTATATTTTCTTTATGTCATTTCTACGCATATGTGACATCACAAACTGTAGTATTCTCATCCAGGAATGGCAGCACTGAAACTAAATTTTGTATTATAAGCTGGCCTTTATTCATACTATGGTCTTCTTGTATTACAAGATTATCATAATATACCCAGGAAGTGCATCTTCAGCCATTCTGAAATGCTGATGTTGAGTAATGCCGTGTCTAGTAGTGACATGGACACCTTTAAACAATGACAGGTGTGTATTAGAACTTGTAACAATAGGACAACAAGTTCTATGGACTCACTCATCTCTTGATGAACAGGATGTGCATACTTGTAATGTGCAAGTGTCTCTTTAAAATAATGGTTAAATCTCTTCTTGCCTATTTTGCAGCCCTATCCTGTACAAGGATCTCCTTACATCTAGATACAACATGTAGAGGAATTTTTCAGCTGAGAAAAAAAAACCGCAAAAAAATAAAACAAAAGAGAAACTCCCACCACCACCCCTGCTGCATGGATCAATAGTTCTTTTAAAGATAAAGATTCAAATAGTATCATAATCTTTTAGTCATTTGAAGCAGATTAAGAGGCAGCAGATGGTTTCAGTCATATTTTCCTTTTTTTAATGAATATTTATGCATATTAAAGCTACTGTGAACATTTCATACACAGTAATAGGGCTGTAACCTTTAAGGAATAAGTCGTGGGTCAAAAGCTGATATTCTAATCATGTTGATATCACTCTCCTTTAAATTAATATCCACATATTGATTATTTCTATTCTTTTTTTTTTAAAGTTTGAAGATGACCCTCAAACATGGAATAGCTAATCTAGATTAAAGGCATAATTTACCATTTGCAGATGAAACAAAAACCCAGCTTTAGTGCTTTCAAATAACTATGTGTAGTTCTGAAATGTGAGTTAGGGATAGAAACAAGATGTGAAAATCGACAGAATCAAGTGTTTTGTTAAATATATAAAATGTGAACAATAGTTATAATAAAAATGTTTCCCGACTAAACCATGCAGTTATGGTTTAATGAGAAAAATAGTGATATCTCCTTAGGCTTACTTGATATCTCCTTACGCCTAAGGAGTGATATCTCCTTAGGCTTAATTGCAAAAATTAAGTGATAGTGATAAATAGTGATATCTCCATAGGCTTAATTGCAAAAATTTTACATGGTAGGATGTTTTGTGATACAACTGACCTACACATGTGCAGCAAAAGTGATATCTTAAAAGCATTTTTAAAACAATTGCTCCCAGAGGTAAACAGGACCTTCAAATTAAGTTCTGAGCAAAATGCCTCTGAGATTATCTTGTTGGCTGTTGAATATCTCCAGTCTACAAGAGAAAGCACCCATGAGAAGAAGTTGCCCTCTTCCTCGCACATCAATGCATTACGGTATACAGAATCACAGCATAGTGTCAGCCTGTAGAATTCATTTGAAGTAACCACCATCCTATGGCAGTAAGTTGTCTGAATATGCCACAATAACCACTACGCTCCTTCATTTATTCCTTTGCTCGAACCCTCTCCCTCTCTCTCACTCACTCGTTCCCTCTCTCCGTCTCTCTCCTCACTTACTTCCCACACTTCCTAATAACGTCCGGCTGAACTTATGGTCAGATTTTTTTTTTCTTCTTCTTCCGTCCTCTTCCCACATAATTTTTGCTCTAATTGCCAGATGCCCTCCACTACAACCTCAACACGCATTTGTGAGTGAGGGAAGCTACGTGTCTGCTATAATAGTTCCTGTTATTCTAAATGCTGAGCGTATTTCACTGCATTCGCAAAGCCTTCATACAGAGATGATGTGTTGACTGGCGAGTGGTTCATGTTGTAGACAGCCGTAGGAGGAATTTTATCGCCATCTTTGAGAAATTGACACCTTAAGCGTAGTTATAGTGTCATTCTCTGAGTGGTTCTCTGTAAAGGGCTGTGTAGTATGGAGCTAAAGACGTGAGTATAACGTGTACAGTCTAACATGGTCTTTTTTCACATAGAATAGGGGTACAAACTCAAAAGAGAGCTGTGAACCACCTGAATTTGAATATAATATTGTTTAACCAGAAATTTTAGCATTCATGAATTAAACTTTTGCAAATTTATGAGGAGCCAAGATTTGCATTTAAGTAAAATGCATGTGAAAGTTTTTGTCTGCTGGCACAATAAATGCCAGTGCCAATTTGTGAATGTTCCTGGTTTTACAGTATAGTACACAATGTAGTATACATTGTATACAGTGCCACGACGTTCACCCAGTATGACTAATTCCCATCATGTGGTGGAATACTGTAGCATGTTGATTTTGCAAAGAATTGTAAAGCTATAGATGTATGATAAAGCATCATGAAATGTAGTAGGAATTCAATGTTGGCTGTATACCACAATATCTTTTAATAGAGGAAAACATGTTCACATATTTGGAAAGTGCTAGTTCGAGTCATGTTGATCAAAACTTATAAATTAACAATATCTGGTACTTTGATTGCACAAGATACAGCAAAAATACAACAAGAAGTGAGTAGTTTCCAATATTTCTGTTGCAGTCAGTGCTACATTAAAAATCAATCACAAATTTTGCAATGTGAACAGGGAAAAAAGAAAGTTTGAAATATTCTTGTACATTTTATGGGCTTCCTCTTGCGATGTTTTGCAGATGATGTCAGTTACAACGAGAAGGGAAGTTTTGCCAATAAAAAACTAATCGAAATTAGACATCTTGAATCCATCTTGATTGACTTGGGTGACAGGATGTTTTCAGAATTGGTGTTGCCTTACACAATTATTTTTAGAGCTCCAGGTTGCATCACTAATGATTATGGAGAGGGTATGTACACTAAATGTGCAAACGAAGAATTTTCCTGAGGGGTGAAATCTGTTCCCTGACTTCTCAAGTGTTCTTTAATGCCACTGTTGTGAGATGATATTGTATTTTATTTGGTACTATATAGATTGTGTGTGTCTGTCTGAGTAGACCATAGATATTGTTGAACCCAAAATGTGTATATGGTATCGTTAGCTGTTAACTCTTCAGCTAACTTTAGAGGTGATATATTTTGTACACACCAATAGAGGTGATATATTTTGTACACACCAATATATAGCCTGCTGTCTTGATCATTTCTTGGATAGGAGATACATGCTGCCGATTTGAAAAACTAAGCAAAATATGTATACGTGCATTCATTCACATACATACACACAAACAAGACATGCACTGTAAAAATTTGATGACCACTGTGCGCACCTAAAACAGGGATACTTAAAACCCAGCATTGAGGACGGACTGATTTTGCTATAACACACATTTCCCATAGACACTTGCCGGAGTATTCTCGGGACTCGTCTTCAACGGGTTTAAAATTAAGTGGAATTGTCTATAGATGTATCTTGTAAAAGGGCCCATTGTGTCTGTTTAAAACCTGTGCAGTAGAAGGGTTTCAGTTTTGCATGATCTATATATTTATGTGTGTATATTGTCATGCAGATTCACAATATATTATTGTACTTTTTGTATGTTCAGGCATGCTCTACATTGTAGGGGCCTATATGAGCATTGACTGTAGAGTGATGTTCATTCCTGTAAAGGAAAAGTGAATTGACTGTCAGAGTTGTCGTTTTTTCTTTGTAATTTTCATTTTTTTTTTTCAATTTCTTTTTTCCACTACCAGGGAACAGCCCATCTTTACGACCAGGGCCCATGTCTTTCAAATTGACCCCAACACGAAGAAGAACTGGCTGCCGTCCAGCAAGCAGGCAGTTACCGTCTCCTTCTTCTTCGATAGCACCAGGAATACGTACCGCATCATTAGTGTCGATGGCTCCAAGGTACGTACGTACGTAGGCTGTGAGCGGTTTACATGAGAGAAAGATCAGTATTTGAATAAAGGTTAGCGTAATGATGGTAATTCGTTGTTAGAATGATTGGACCATACACACAGTACCTTGGAAATTGTGATTTGAATGTGAATTTTCAATAGTAGGCATGGCCTAATTCTTTGTGCCATTCGTGTCAGTGGCAGCTATGCATCAACGCACAGTATGAACTGTTAGTACTAGTTTAGCGGCCGGTTAATCAGCAGAAGTGATTGGAAGGTCTAAACGTAGCTCTGGCTGCCTCCCAACTCGTGATGTAGAAGTCAAGCCCTATACTAGTCATTGATCAGAATATGTACTGTGGTAATTTCAGTGATTTGTTTTGTTTTTTTTCCAACAAGAATTCATCTATGGAATAAAATTCAAATTCATGATAGTAAAAATGAATTTGTGATCCTAGTTTGGTTACACACATCCAAAAAAAAAAAAAAAAAAAATCCTAATTTAAGTGTCATTTCTATCACGGAATCCTCAACATCTGAAGGACAAATTTTCTCTGGTTCCTATTAACCCCTCTATAAATAACCCAATCATTCCTCCAAGTCAGAATTTAATGGCAACAAATAGGGGCCTATGTGTTTGTATAGAGATGACGAGAATGAATTCAGCGCAAGGGTACACTAATAAACCCATATACGTGTAGGATTAGTACCATAACAATACATTTAATCAGTACTATTACAATTGATTTTTTAGTATCGATTGTATTTTTGCTAGTGTTCACATTCATCATAAAAACAAAAACAAAACAGTGGTTCAAAACAACACATCCGTTCACAGAAGATACTTGAATACGCAACATCTGTTGTTTATCCAAAATGCATACAGAAACAAGCACAAGTCAAAATGCATTCATCAAAACTGGTAGTGGGGTTTAGAAAAAGCACCAACCAAGGAATGAATTAAAATGTAGAGCCTGTTTTGTTGTTTGCGAAGCAAGCGGTGATACGTTGCATGTGCCCATTGCTCGGGGCCATTTCCAGTTGTTGTGGTTAATCTAATAGTTCTGCTAGCCGGATTTGTGGGTGCATCATAATCATGTTTAGTGCAGAGATGATTGACGTTTCAGTAACGGTTTTGGCTGGAGACAGGAAGTGTTTTCGATCATAACAGAAGTTGACTTGGCGAAAAACGTTGACTTTAATATTGTGCACTGCTGAGTGAGGTGGGGGAGATGCAGTTGAATTGCTCTGGCCCAGATTTTTGCCCAGGAATCTCTCAATTAAGTAATCTATCATTACGTTGACAGTCGACCTGGTGCTTTGGGCAACAGAGCTATTTGTTTCTCGTTTTCTGTTTATCAAATTAAAAAATATGTCTCCGCTGTAGGCCTCGTCAGTGCTGATAGACCGTTTCTGTAATTTATTCAAATTCTGTGCATGCTTTGTTCATGTAAGGGTGCCTTTAGGTCTGACCTTTATAGGAGGCCTATGTAGTAACTTATGAATGCTAACATGAATTCCTTCCTAAAAATGAAATGAAATGAAATGAAATAAAATAAAAACATTTTTTTTCTTCTTTTTTTTTGTGGGGGGGGGGGAGCAGGTTGAGAATCCAATACTTTATTACTAGGTGGTAGAAATAGGTACGTAGGAATAGAAGCATCAATGAATTGTTACAGTACAGAAACAGTCTACACGTGTATCTCTCATTGCAAGAACACTTGACTTCTTTTTTTTTCATGAATATGCAGCACGTGTAGTATAATACATGTATTTCACTTTTAAATGCATCTTGAAATGTGCTGTACAATAATTACATGTACAATATGTACATTCTTAATTTCTTTTTTTTTTTTTTGTTCATTTGGTGATCAAGTCAAGGATGTGAAAGAGCTGAAATGATATCAAAACACCACTCATCAAACACACAGTGTAAACATCATGAGTGGTTTCCAGCTAGAACAAAGTGTCAGATTTACAACAAGCATTGTGCAGTGCAAAGTACACATCATCTGTGATTATACTGAAGTGCTGGTCATAACTTCATGCATGTGGTCAATAGGAACTTAATCAATGTCTGATAGAAGCCATTAGCTCCCTTTACAATGTATGTATGACTTGTCATAGGAGTATATACATGGAGTGATTTATAAGAAAATGTCTTATAGGTGTGAATTTACTCTTTCAACATGCTTCCTTGTTGTGATATGTTTGGCTTACAATGTCTTTCTAATTATCATAAATCTCTGGTACTACATTATTGTCATAAAATCTCAATCAAAGTTGTCTAACAAATAATGTCAAAACTCTGTAGTAATCCTCTTCTGGTTTCTGCAAAAATCTTTGTCATAATTATGTCGACATACTGTAGTCTGAGCTATAAATTCCCATCAAACTGCCCTTGATGGACCCTATCTACCACAGCGGTATTCTGTGAATGGACTGTTGTCCAAGCAGTCAGCACCTTGCCAAAATATTTCCTCCTTGTACTGTCAACACAATCCTGCCCACCTACATATTTCATCACTCAAGCCACGTAAAAAAAAAAATAATAATAATGAATAAAATAAAAAATAAAAAAATAGAAATCATACAAATTTATTAAAAAGAATTCAGCCAGTGATCAGAATTAACACCGTAATGTGATATTGATTATCATGTTACAAAGTTTTATTATTTCTCGCCAGGGAGAATGTGTTCATTTTTAAACAGATGGCAAATGCAATACCAAACTACATGTATATAGACTGACAATAATTTGAGCTTGCTTGATAGCAACTTTTTGTGTAATTGGTACAAAAAAGACCCACCCCCCCCCAAAAAAAAAGAAAGAAAACAAAACAAGCAGATAATAATGTGGAACACAAATAGATGTGATGTAGGGCAATGTCTGAAAAGCTGTACATAGATATAGGTGTCCACTATGCACCTACATGTATTCATTCAAAATTAAAAATGACATTTTGTTGAATTTTCTTTATAAATTATGTATATTTTCATACATAGTTGTCCTACTGTGACATCACAAATTGTTGTAGTCTTCATAATTCTTAAACCCAGCAGTGGCAGTATCAAAACTTTAACAATTCATGACTCTTTAACAGAGTGTCAGATTTTAGTCAAACTTCACTAATGTGTTTTACATTTTGTAAACTTCTGAAATGTGTTCTGCATTTTATACAATCCACATATCATCGTTTGGGTTTCAGGCCCCCTTTAAAACACAGAACATGTCAACTACAGATTTGTATACATAGAGCTTTGACTTTGGGTTTCAGGCCCCCTTTAAAACACAGAACATGTCAACTGCAGATTTGTACACATACTCGTAGAGCTTTGACTTTGTGATAACAGTCTCTGTGCTGATACAATGTATCCCAGATATTCAAAGATATCTTTGAAACTGAAGGGAGTAATGTTGGTTCTTGCTTCATTCTTTTTTTTCTCTGTCCTATAGGCCATCATCAATAGTACAATCAGCCCCACCATGGCTTTCACCAAGACCTCTCAGAAGTTTGGCCAGTGGGCTGACACCAGGGCAAACACCGTATATGGGCTTGGCTTTAGCTCCGAGGGAGAGCTCAACAAGGTGGGACAGAGATGAATACTGTAAAGATGAAAATATGTATCACTATTTTTGATTCCGTGGAATACAAACACTCAAAATTCATCATACCTAGGTCAGGGGGAAAGATTACTCCCGGAAAAATATCCACTTTTACAGTACTGCAGAACATGTCATGAATTTACACACACACAAACAAACCTTGTGTATGCACCCACACTTTAAATGTACACACTCACACACAGACCACATGTGACACCATCCCCTCATCATGCACATTGCATCCTGAGTTCGGTGTTTGAATAGTGTTTGGCATAACGTTCATCCCAATAACACTATCAAAGCTATTTAAGCCGCTTTGTATCTCTCCTTTACAAATTGTGTCATCTCCACCAAATAAGAAAATTAAAGAGTGCTGTGGTTCTTTCAATGCCTAGCATGCAGGCCACATTGGTCAAAATATGACAAAACTCACATCCATCTTGTAGTGAAGCTCACACACGCAAATTGGTCAATCCCAGTCAGATTTTCATCCTTTTTTTTTTTCAGTGAAACTGAGAGCTTCTCAGTATCTTCATTTTTAGGTTCACAGAAGTGAAAGAATAACTTTACATTTAAAAAAAAGAAAAGAAAAAAAGAAATGAAGATATTTTGTTAGCTAAAATGCTTTCTTGAGCTTAGAATTATGACATTTCAGTACACCCTTTACACTCGTAAATCTTATCCTGTTATGCCTACATCATTGCCATGTTGGGTGAAGTCATGGGTAACCTAGGGCAAGTTGAAGGCGTGTCAGGGATAACTTTTTTGTAAGGAAGCGTGCTAAAATGTGAATGCAGGCTGGCTCGTTAAGAGAAGTTGCTGTGTGGAGGCAGCTGGTGCTTTAATTGCTGTGTGTAATGTTCCCTGCGGACAGAATGGTTTTGATTCACACCCAGCAAAACATCCTTCTTGCAAGACTCACCAGCAGGGCTTACCATTGCACAAGTGATTTATTATGTCTACATTCCCAGCATTCCACCATTGTGTGTAAAGCCCAGTGAAGCTTTCTTAGCTATGCTGCAATGTGCATCCCCTAATAAGTATTAGGAGCCAAGCTGTCAAGTTGCAGCAGAGCCTGTGCATTATGAGCCATATAAGGATGTAGGTATCATCATGGCCAGTGCCCTTTTCTCATTCATGATGTACCGGAGAGAGCATGCCACATAAGAGGGGTTCCTATGGCAGTTTTGGAATGAGGTGTACATCACAATCTGAACATGAGATGTTTGGATTGCGATCCAAATCTCACTAAATTGTTGTGTGTATGCCTGGTAAGTAAAAAAATTGGGATTCTATTTGTCTTTGGGATTGCTATCCAAATCTTACTATTTTTGCAGTTTTCGCCAAATAGTCGTGCTGCTTTCTCAGCGCTATGTCCTGTCTGGACAGTGATTTGAACATCAATGTTTTTAATCCCACAATTCATCATCTTACATTTTTGGTGGGGGCTTGGATGGCCAAAGTATGATCCTCTTCTGACTGGAGCTAGCCAGTCAAGCCACACATAAACTGGTCAGTTGTGAGCACATTCAATGCAAGCCAATTATGTGTTAATGTGCGTGTGTGTCCAGGCCTGCATTTTTAGTGTGCTGCGATGTGTGAACGCACTTGACACACACAATCGTGCTACATCGTGGCTGGGTATCTCCAGCGGTTGAGGGTCTGGCTCAGGTCGCAGTCATTCCAGCGGAGTGGGTTAGTGAGATTTTTGGCCGCCGTGTGAACGCCTGCCAAATAAATATTGATATTTGGATCGGATTATGAAGTAAAATTTTTGCCTCCTTTGAATGGTGATCTGAAAAGTGCTATGTGGATTGCAAGTTCTCAAATCGCGATCCAAATCACACTCATTCTGCTGTCAGAATGTGCCTTTTAGATTTAGGGCTCCTTCTGTCTGCAAAACTTTTTAATGGTCATTTCTCATCCCCTTCCCTCCCCTTCCTTTTCAGTGGAGAGTAGATTTTGATGCAGTTGTAATGTTTTCATTCTCTTTATGATTTATGCTGCAATAACTCTTAACTTTGTATACATTTATACATTGTACACATGTAGAAACATGTACATGTATATAGGTAGAACAATAAATTGGTAATAGATAAGTTCATTTTGATCGATTACACACATGAAGGTAGATTTCTAGATTCATAATAATCAAATACAGTGTAGGTAGATGGATAAATACTTTGGCTTATTAATAGATGGCTCATTTAAAAAAAAAAAAAAAAAAAAGTAGATATGAAATAGTTTGCATCGATAATTCAGATTATATGCTACTCTTTGTCTAATTTTTTTCCCCCACCATCATTACTCAGTTCATAGAAGAGTTTGAGACGGTAAAGGATGAAGCGTCAAAGTTGGCATCCACCCCGCCCTCTTCTCAAGTCTCCAAGAAGGGGGCAGACTCCACGCCCGCCCAGAATGGTTCCACCAAGATTACCAACAATGAAATCAACCATGCCAAGGTATTGTTGTGTGAACAAGCACACTTCAGACTTTTCAATTAATAGCATGCAAGTGATTTCTAGCAGACACTGAAGAACTGATATATGCATGATAGAGAGTAAAATTTGCACTTGAAGATCAAGTCAACCTCAACATTAAAGAGAGTAAAAGCAATCAAAATCTAACCGTGAAATTCAAATGAACTATAAAATAAAAATGTGAATTTTGTAAGTTACTTGTGTGAAGGTAGGATTGTCTTGAGGTAAAAATGGTCTCAAAGGTTTGAAACTTCTTGTTTCAGGCTAACGACTTGAGTAAATTGCAAGCATTAAAGACCTGTCATCCATTTCTAATAACTCATAAAGTGAAAAAAAAACAAACAAACCCCAAAATACTTTAGAAACCAAATGTGTTCGTTTTGGATGAAATTAATGTGATGATAAAGATTTTAATTATGTTAGTTTTTACCACAACTGGTATGTTTCATTCTCTTTCTTAGATTTACTCTGTATATTATTTTCCTTCTTTGGGGAGTTTACTTTATGTAAAAGATTTATTTACCATTTACATGTATTTTAAAGGTCAATTATTATCATGCTTACTTTCATTTACATGTTGACATGCCACTTTTAATATGTGACTATTTGACATTAATTGCTTCATTATCATTAGGAGCATTAACTCTGATAAAGTTTTATTGCAATTATCATTATGGTGATGATGGTGATGGTTATCATTATTGTCGTCATGATGTGATCATGATCATGATTGTCATGATCTGATCATGATCTGATCATGATGATCATCATGATCATCATCATTAATATCGTCATCATCATCATCACTGTCATCTTATCATCACCACCACCATCATTATTACACTTTGCATTATCGGTGTCTGTCTTGCAGCAAAATTCCAGTGATTCCACAGGCTCCCTTTCCAACTCAGTGCAAATAATGCCAGCATCTGATGCCCAGCTCAAGTATGAGAACGATAGGCTTAAGATTGCATTGGCTCAGAGGTTAGTCAACAGAAACAATATCTTCTTCCTCTTCTTTTCCAGTGTGAATTTTGTGCAAATTATTTTGAATTTAAATGAGTCTTTGTTTTTGTCACATGATTGTCTAATTTCTTTCTTTCTTTTTTGTTATGAAGAAGTTGTTCACAAAATCGGTAAAGTTTATTGAGGGTGTTTCAAACCAAATCAGTCGGCCATGTCACAGTCAAGCCACAGATGGAGAGTGATGCAACTGCCGTTTAAATGCTAGGCCCCATCAGCTCTTCAAAGGATCGCTAGTAAGAAGTGGGATTCTGAGAAACTTGATATTGAGCACTTTGCCTGTTAATGCAAGAGAGCTCTCATGCTTTCAAAGTCATTCATCCCAGTCATGCAAGGTTAACATGGGATGGGAGTGGGGTACTTACGGTATTTCATCCAAACTTAATCACGCATTGGCATCATCCCATCTTGAACTGATGGCATTATCAAATCACAATGAGAGGTTTTCATGTACAGTCTCTGCTCATTTATCCAGCCATGACTCATCTTGATCTCTCTATTATGCGGATGTGGCCTGGCATACAATTTCCTTCATGTTTTCATGCATTATCAGCATCAAATCTGTAATAATTGTGGAGTAAATATATTCCTATTGAATGACTTGACGATAAAGGTTTAAAAAAAAGATCTCCTAGTTTTGTGTTCATAATATGACGTGCAGACATACTGCAAGAGACACAGGCATTTGATATCATGTTAGTCTCAGTGCACTGCAGTGGGACCATACAGCAGCAGTATTAGTTGAGTCATGATCTCAATCTCATTCACAGTCAATACCCAACAAACACACTTACTGTACAGGAAAGGATACTTTACTGACATTTTATTTTATTCTTCAATTACGAAACCTGGCATTATGAGGCAAATAATCATAGTACTGGTAAACGGCTAATAACATACATGTAAACCCCCAGCAGAGTATGCTAGAATGTGCTATATTGAGTATATTTCTCTTATTCAGCCGAATCACATATTGGGGATGTCCACCAGTCCCAATGTGGCCGGATTACTTAGGTCCGATTGTATATGTTGTAACTCTGTGGTGTGGTTATTGTGTTGTCCACCAGTCCCGATGTGACTGGAAAACTTATGTCCGATTGTACTGTAAAACAATATTTTTGCGGCATAAAATTTTGGCAATTGGAAGCCGGCGGCCTTTTTCACAGCATGAATTCCTTGTTTTACAGTATACATGTTGTAACTCTGTGGAGTGGTTATTGTGATGTTCTTGATACCACTTGACCTTCCCCAGTTCAAATAATGCCAAGAAATGGGAGCTGGAGCTACAGACACTGAAGAACAACAACGCGCGGCTGACCACAGCACTCCAGGAGAGCACATCCAACGTGGAGGAGTGGAAGAGGCAGCTCTCAGCCTACAAGGAGGAAAACGTCCGCTTAAAGAAACGGGTAAGAAATTATGAAAGTCAGTGTGAGAGAGAGAATGGAAGGGGCCATGCTCAGTTTACAAGGAGGAAAATGTCCCAGTAAAGGAAACGGGTGAGAAATAATGAAAACTACAGGAGAGAGAGAGGAAGGGAAATGGAAGGAGATGAGCATTATATAGAAACAGATCAACAAAAAGAGAGAAATAACACTTTTTCATCTGTCATCACAAACTAGATATATTGTAGAGTTTGATGAGAGAAGGAATGGAAGAAAGTGATAAAGAGAATGAACGCACAGAGAGAGAAAAAAAAGAAAGAGGAATGTTGTAAGAAGAGAAAGGAGAAAATTGGAGACAGGGAGTGATTGATAAGATTGCATCTAGCTCCTTCTAATTTCCTGTGAAGTATGTGTTCAGTAAAGGCCCTATTTTGTCGTACACATGTAAAGAAGTTGCAAATTTAAGCAGTCAAATGTAGCCAAGTATACCAGCTTATCAGAATCTTAAACATTGTATATGTGTGTACTGTGTAGTCCACTAGATGTTAGTCATACTCATTAAGGCAGTGGTATCGAAGGGACTGTGTGGGTGAGGGTGCATTTATCAACTCACTTCTGGCATAGAATTGAGGTTTCCAAACAACTTTCAGGAAGTTTTGGGCAGTTAATAAACTCAAAGCTTTTTGGATTATAGGGTTAGACTTGTGTTTCTGAAATGCCAAAAAAAGAATGATTGTTATGTTTGAGCCAGAAATATGTTTATGCAGAGTTGATAAATATGCAAAGTTATTTTGGAACGCATTTATAGCTGAGACCTACCCATGTTAGCTACTGCCAACTGCACATCTCCGCTCCTTGGGTCCTAAACTTTTTTTTTCAAGAGGTTACCATATGTTGGTCACATCTACTTGTATGATTGCAAAGATACTCTGTAGAATCTCTGCAGTATCCCCTTTGTGGTAACAGTCTAATTTCCAGAAGTGACATGGCAGCCACATTGTGGCGATAATCTTGGTGTTAAGAATTTATTCAATAGCAGATTTAAATTTTCCAGTGTTATTTGGGTTTAGCTTCATGGTAATAACACTCGCATGCTGCTATTCTTTTTAACTCTCTATCTCTCTGCCGGCAGATGAAGGAACTAGAGAACACCATAGAGCCTGAGAATCAGAATGGACAGAGTGACACGGCAGAGCTTGAAGGACGCTTGGAGGAGCTCACTTTAGCACACAAGGAAAAAGAGCAGGTGGGACTAACACCCATATCATCTTCTTTGCTGCATCCGTTTCTCTGATAGCCACTAATATTGAGTGATTTACCCATGATGGGGAAACAAAATTATTGTTAAAAATTGAGAGAAATTGTGTACTATGTGATACAGTGAACTTGTTCCACCTGAAAGTGACCTGTGAAATCACAAATTTGTCATTATCAGAGTTGAAAAGCAATATCCAGTGGAGGAAATGTATGCTGGGGATTCAATACACACACTATTACACTAAGCTTGTATCGGTTGCAAGTTTTCACCAGTGTATTGTTTAGAAGCACTTGTATATGATTTGAAAGCCTTGGGTGCTCGACGTATCCTTATTGTTCATGTCCATTACTGCACAAATAGGTTTTCACAAACACTTGATCAGCCAATGAATACAGTAGAAGCACACGTGTGTGTTCTCATATGTGTGTGTATGTGCAGTAGTTTTTAATTTGGGCACAATTATGCAGTAGCTTTCTGTGCAGGCCCTACATTCAAGGGGATCGTTTGTGTGTATATAATCATGTATGTGTACCCACTGTTACTTTTGTAATGGCCATGCGTACTTCTCTAGAGTAAAGAGTGATGCAGACATTGTTTCACATTTTGTGCGATAACGTGAAACACTGATTTTCACGTATGGAAATACCAAATCAAATTCTGTTTTTTATGCAAATCGGTAGAAAACATGAGTAAGCATTTATGCAGTACAAATGAACTTTGTTAGATATGATTTTCAGCTGCTCAGTACGGAAATTTATCTGCACGAATGCAACAACATTGATAGTATCTTATGTTTGTTTTGCTTTGCAGGAAGCTGAGCGTTTATCAAAGAGACTGGAGGAGGTCGCCGATCTCGCCAAGGAAAATAGGAGTTTGACGGAGGAACTAGAGGTCAGTGGAGGACAGTAGAGAGTCTGGAAAAAAACTAATTTTTGCATGCCTGTACAAGCATCCCAAGTTTAGAAAGATCTCACTGTGTAACAATGCCTGCATAGAAGAGTGCGACTGAATGTTGAAAGGAAATGTTTTCAGTTTTGCTTCATAGACCAATTGTTTGCTATAAATAACTCCTGCCAGTTCCTTTTTCATATTAAGTGCATCAAAGACATTAAAGATACCTTGTGTGGAATTGGCCAGACATGAGTACTCTCATTAGAATACAGATAAAAGGAACATCAAACACTTGATGTTTATTATGGATTCCTGCAAGGTTACCAAGAAAAGAAGACTGCAAGTTGTGTGGTGAGATATTCGCCTCTAATTATTTGAATGTGTGATTGTGCCCAATGTCACTATCCAGTGAATGTATGCAAAACGTAAAATCTCCCCAACTATTATACCAATGTATTTTAGCTTTAATATTGATATATTACCTTTCCCTGCTGTTCAAATGATTTTATCTTATTAGTCAACATGAACACTTGCAGTTTAAGACATAGCAGGGAAGTGTGCCAACAAGTTCCGTGCTCCAAGGAGGATATTAACTAGAAGCAGATATCTGTGTGGGAGATGACATTTCTGAGTCTGCCATTCATTGATTTGGCATTCGCTATCACTGAAGATCACACACGATGTGAGATGCCTACGTCTAATTTCTCCAAAAGTGTCTTAGCATCCGTTGGATGAGGAAGCATTTGAATTTGATACTGATTTTCAGATGCAGAGGTTGCATATATTCAATTTCATGCCCATTCCTCACAGGCTGCGATAGCGTGATAAGATAAATTTGGCATCCCCTGCCAGGTGTTGTCAGCGACAGTGCCAAAAGTAGAACCGTCCGTTCTCATGCCTCGTGGTTCCTGTTTTGTGGCACAAGGAAATGTCATAGCGTGCACACTCGGCAACATTCACTACCCAGGGGACAATATTTCCTCTCTCTGTGTAGTATTTTTTCTCACTATTTCTTTATATAAGCAAAATGCACTTGATGGAACTGTGCCAGCCTTGCGTACACAGACTCGTATAAAACTTGAATACTTCAAAGGCATGTACTCATATTTTCTCGCTTCTTTGAGCTTTCCTCCACATTTGCAAGTTTTGTTTTCTGAGTAGGACTGTTTTGTAACATTACATCTACCTTGCGCATTCAAATCTGCACATAGTGATTAAAGGCTATGTTAACCCATTGAGGACGGTTTGATTTTACTACAACACGCATTTTCTATAGACACCTGCCCGAGTATACGCGGTATTCGTCCTCAACGGGTTAAAGGGATCATACAGTTTTGGTTGAGACCTAATTTCAGGTTTCTAAAATTTTTTGGTGAAATAATGAGAAACCTCTTGTGAAATATGAAAGAGCATGTAATTCTATGAGGAATTCAACGTTTATTTGATGAAAATTGGTTTTGAAATGGCTGAGATATCCAAAAAAGAGCGATTCTAATAAAGTGTGGGACCCACATTTAGTTACAATCGCTTTGTTTTGCTTTGTTTTTGGATGTTTCAGTCATTCCAAACCCGATTTTCATCAGGTAAACTTTGAATTCCTCTTAAAATGGTATGCTCTGTACTATATCATAAGTGCTTTCTTGGTATCTTGCAAAAAGTTAAAAGCCCAATTCAGATTTCCACCAATACTGTACCATCCCTTTAAAGTGGAGTGCAGAGTTTCACACTCTCTGTGCTGTGTAGATTATAATGGAAATGCAAAGTGGCTTGGTGTAGCCTCGTGCTTTTCCTCTTGATTAAGGTGGTTCTAAGAAATCCAAGCACACACTTCCGTCATCTTCCTTTTAGAATAAAACTTCTGCTTCTGGATTACCCTTGACCCAAACCATGTGAGTGTATGGGTTAACAAGGGGTTGAATTCATGACACCTCACATACCAGAGGGTCTTCATTTTGGCTGAAGGGCCGTCTCTGTATTTTCAGTAGCTATGAATGGGATTTCTCTTCTTCAGTTATAACAGATCAATTTCTGGTTCATTTGGTAAAAGTCACATTGCACAAATCAAATTTGTGAGTGCTTCGGACAGTTGAAGTGCAAATGTGTCTGGCAAAAGTTCATTGTGATTTGTACGCCAAGATTCGATTTTCTTCTCCTTGCAACACATCCTTCCTTCTTGCAAACTTTGGCACCAGGTATATTCATACTGAACGGATAACGATGTTTATCTTCAGGCATGTCAATACAGTGCACAAGCTTTCCATATTGAAGGAAACATCCCTGAAAACACCAGGAAATATTGAAACTTGCTTTATTCCTCTCCAGAAGGCTTCATTCAGCAATTTTGAACTACTGTGAATTTGCATGAAGACTCAAATCGAGACATAGTGATTCTATTTTTCGTTTTTAATTCATTTGTGTTCATATCTACTTTATCAAGAGCAGATGAAACTTTGCAAAGTCTTACATTCAGAACAAAATCTGTCAGTTTGTCTTTTGTATGTACACCTTTTGTTACCCAGAAATTTTAGGAGGGCATTGATGATTTACATCTGTCACCAGGGAAATACAATACAATGTACTTGTTTTTTTCAGGTGTGTATTAATCACAACCTTCTACTTGACTAAATTTTTTTGCTGTTTTAGGACACGAGGAGGAACGTGAGCTCGCTGACGGAGCGGGTGTCAGGACTTGAGGAGAAGCTGAAGGAGGAGGAGGAGGCGAGGGAGAGGGATGGCAAGCAGCTGACCAACGTCCATCAGCAGCTGGGCAGCACCCTGGAGCAGCTGGCTTCTCTTCACGTCCACATTGGACAGTCCTTGTGAGTAGGAATTCAGACTTCAACATCTCTCAACTCCACGTCTACATTAGTCCTTGTGTTGCGGGGGAAGTCCCACAATGCAGGACTTTTCCCCCCTCTATAGTCATAACATGGACGCTTACTGGGACTAGTCGTCTCCCCGTCCCCATCCCCGCGAAGCAAGTCAGGGTTTGGGGACAAAATTTGGAGGGGAGAGTGACCTTGGGCTGTAATTGATAGCTCCTTTTGCTGTATTCAGCAAATGTGCACAAGTGCAAAGTGTGGTTTCACGTGAACAGGGCTCGCCCGATTGCCCCCCTCCAGCTTGGGGACAGTCAAAGTAGCAGTTATGGCCTGCCAGTAGTAAAATGATGAAATCTCCGGCGACTGTCCCCATGACGTGGAGTCTTGATTTGAACTCGGGGTGTATCACCACTTTTGCATTCATATAATAGTACAATGTAAGATGTAAATATTACTATGTCTTGCAACTGCGGCTATAGATATGACCTGTCTACAACAGCTCGTAGCTGATTGACAAATTGCCCTACATTAGTGTAAATAAGAACTGAACTGATCAGTGTTGTAGTAGTAGCCATGGCAAAAGAAATCATGGCTACTACTATAACACTGATCAATTCAGTGCTTACTTACGTCGATATGGGGCAATTTGTCAATCAGTTGCAATAAAAACAACTTAAAGATAATATAAAGTTTTGGTATTACCTCAAAAGTTTCCCTGAATTTCCTTGTCTTAGTTTGTGTTTCAGGTTAAAGTACCTTTCATATAACTAACACTGTGAGACTTACTCGCCCTAAAGTGCTCTCATGTCTTAGTAATCATTCAATAATGGTTTCGTACCAGAGCCGCCGCCGTACGGCGGCGGCGAGGTAGTACACGTATTGTGCGAGATAACTGCGACCAGCAGCGTGCAGCCCCATACGCATACTGTGTAGCTAACTGCGACCAGCAGCCCCATACGCATAGCTAAATGGGGCTTCGCATTGTAGCTTACAGGATCATGACAGATTTAGTATCGCGGGTAAATATCAACTTAATATCCAAAAATTTCTTCAATTTGAAGACTTACCAGTTAAGTTGAAGTATTGAAAACAGGCTTTGGGCAACGTTTGGTTTTGCCAATAGTCCCTTTCTGTTCGAATTGATGACTGAATGTGACTCGGTCGAGAGGACCTTGGGAGAGCTACACTGAATTGACGGCCAGCGCATGCGCACACAAACATCTTATCCGTTCATGGATTTGAAATTTGTTCGCATGTGATGTGTGCGTATGCGCTGGTCATAGTAATCAGTGTATGTAGCTCTCCCAAGGTCCTCTCGACAGAGTCACATTCAGTCATCAATTCGAACAGAAAGGGACTATTGGCAGAACCAAACGTTGCCCGAAGCCTGTTTTCAAGACTTCAACTTAACTGGTAAGTCTTCAAATTGAAGAATTTTGTGGATTTTAAGTTGATATTTACGTGCGATACTAAATCTGTCATGATCCTGAATGCTACAATGCGAAGCCCCATTACGCTATGCGTATGGGGCTGCTGGTCGCAGTTAATTGCATGATTACTAAGAAATGAGAGCACTTTGGGGCGAGTAAGTCTCACAGTGTTAGATATATGATAGATACTTAAACCTGAAACACGGAAATTCAGGGAAACTTTTGAGGTACCAAAACTTTTTATTATCTTTAACGCAAAAATTTCAATCAATTTGATTGACTCAAATCTGCTGCATGCTAAAAGGATTAAAACCAGCACTAGCTGTCGAGTTTAAGCTGGGTGGTCTAGTGGATAAGACACCTGTCCAGTGATCAGGAGGTCATGGGCTGGAATCCTGCTCGAGTGTGTATACTTTTGCCCATGATTTCTTGTATCATGGCTACTACTGAAACACTGTCAACTTCACTGCTTATTTATTGCGATGTAGGACACTTTGTCAAGCAGTTGCAATAAAAGCCTGATGCAAAAATTTCAATCTATTAGAATATATAACAGCTTTATCTGTAGATTTGCTTTATATTTGATGTCATGCATTATGAGGATTCAATGAGTGCAGATATATTACATTGCCATGTATCTTGCAGTATTCACCGAATCCACATTTATATTTGGGGTAAATTTTGCTTCCAGACAGCTATAATTTTATGTGTTTGCTATGGATAGTGTTGTTATTTATAGTGGAATGTTTATTCTTACCAGAGAGATTTCTTTCCCGTGAATTATCTTTTCAGAAAATCCTGATCATTTTATGTGCAACTCAAAGACCTCTTCGCTGATCAACTACAGACATCTAGCACTTGTCCACTTGTAGCATTGGCACGGATGGGACGTTCCACTTTCTTTTTGCAAGCAAAACTGGCCCAGAAAAGACTTTTTTTTTTTTTTGCCTCTTGTAGATGAACATATCATTACCGTCATCATCAAGGCCATATCTTTGAACTACCCTTTGCTATAAATGGTACAAGTATCAGGTACTAGCTAGCTGTAGCATTTTACGTTCGAGTGTACTTCATGGAACTGATGTCATGCCAAAATAGCCATTCAATGTAAAATGGTGTTCATTGGCCATTATTTATTTTCATTGCTTTGACAATGTTGTCTTCTAATCAAGCGCTAAATCTGGTAGATATTTATTTGCTTATGTTTACTATCACAATGCCTTGAATACATCCAGGGTTACCCATAAATATATTTGCTATCAGATTATAACATTGAGTTGTTCTTAAGGCAAATTATTTTCTTGCACTTACAGGGTCTTTTATAAAGTAGTCACTTATGCATAAAGTTATAATGTTGATAACAATCTATTCTGTTGTAATATACTCGTGTCTTGTGTACATAATTATATTTTTGAACTGCTCTGAAAACTACTAAGAAAATGCATCATTTATGTGACAAGTTTATGCTCAAGACAAAGTCTGATGGCTCAGTGAAGTGGATCAAAGAAGTTTCTGTAAATCATTTCTTTGTGTTACACTGGGAAAGACTGCAAGGTGTGGAGTACTTAATGGCACCTTAATAATAGATGTATTCATAGGTCTATCAATTCTGTACTTAATAGTGTTGAAACTTGAATATGTTTGTTTATATGATTATGTCATCTATATGAAGACAGTTGTTACAGTTGTACTTCTCAAGTGGTGAGGACACAATTGATTGAACATGCATGCATTTTCTCCCAAAAAACACGAAACTATGCAGGCTCTAGAACTCTTACTGGGTTTTAGCAGATCACCAATGGATATTTTCCAGGCAGTACTGTATATGCAGTATATTTTGTGGTGTTTTTCATTCGGGGGAATTCCATAAAAATCAATATAGATTCACAAATGTAATAACTGTGGCAACTATTACCTCCTGTAGCATGTGCTATACATTGTCTGGAAGGTGAAACATATTTTTCTCCTAAAGAGAGATAAAAATACTTCTTTCCCAAATTCATCTCCGTGGTTCTTGATCACAAATTCAATCACTCATGAAGTTTGTGGGGTATACAGTATATGTTCCAAGTCAGGAATAATAGGCAAGTTTTTTGAGTCAATAATAATTAGCTAACAAGAGTCATAACTCTTAGGAGAGATGAGTCTGACTGCTAATCGTCGAATGCTTAGGCAGTGCCGCTATTCGTTGCGAAGTTTAATGGGGATGATACTGTGGCATGCTATGTACGTATTATTTCATGGTTATCAAAATGACTTGCAAAATTAACCACCATGAGATATATGGCATATACAGCTCATCAGCAAACTTTGTCATACACTGTATTGTGAAGAGGTACATGTGGTGTGGTGTATAACTTGATATAAAAAAAGGTCCTAGTGACAAAGTATTCCAGTGTCTAGTGTATATGGTTAAAAGAGAAATTAAAGCAGCAGCCCATTGACAACAAAAATAAGGGGGGGGGGGGTGGTAGGAACAAGAGATAAGAAGAAACATACCCATTACTACATAGAGTTGCCAATACGTTATATCGCTTGTACATAGCATTAAGCTATCTTAATTATGAAGCAGTCATGCAGCTTACTAAATAACATACTATGGCAGGGCCATGCAAGGGAAAATCGTAAAGCCTAGCAAAATTTGTGATTTCTTAATGGAGTAGATTTGTGAGAAAAGTTGTCAAGAGGTGGACAAGGGCATGCATTTGTGATATGGCTGACCAGCTTTGTATATGAAAACACTCCCAATACAGGTATTGGTGTGTATGTGGTGATGTAGTGACGTATGGTTTGTGTAAAAAATCCGCACGGTCCACATAAGATTGTTCGTATGACTTTAGCGCCATTTCCACATTGAAACCTCACTTGCACTAGTTTGTAGACAACTTGTACTTTTACATGAATGATTAGCTTTTACATTTCCCTGCCAGTTTCACAGAAATATACTGGACCTGTAAATGATTTAGAATATTCAGTGTACACCGCTTTGCCACTCGATGTCTTCTTAAAACATGTTATGATACCAACTTTGATTTCCGTCATCTGCAACTGATTAGGTCTTCCAGTTCTGAAATAGAGAACTTACAAGGAAATGTGCTGCATAGAATGTGGCAAAGTTGTCAAACTATATCCTCAGTGTTGAGCAGAAATTGCTGAATAAGTTTACACATTCCGGGAAAGACAATAATCCAAGAATTCTGCACAGTGCAATCCTGATCATCTCACAGCGACTCCTTTACTATCATCTTTTTTTTTTTTTCACTTCAAATCCAAAACAAATTTTTCATAATGCAGGTACACCACTTTGCATCCCTGAAAAGAATGACCACTTAGCATTGTAATACATGTACAGTATCAAGTTTGATCGATGGGGCATATCCAGTATTTTCAGGGAAATTGAGTGGTTTTGCAAGGAAAAATAAACTTCTAAACATCTTGACATGTGAATTATCTTTCTTCCTTCCAGTGCCGTAAAATAATGTAAGCTCTCTTGGACATGTGTATATATAATTATGTTCTTAATAATACTTGAGCTTCTAGACAGTGCATAGTGTATAATATGTAATCTAGAGATGTAACATGAGGTCATGTTCTATTGGTGATTACTTTCTCTCTCTTTTTTTTTTTTCCTGCTGCAATACTGTTATCTATCATCGTCCATCTGTTGGTCAAGTGGTTGTTTGTTGGTATTGAAATGTGTTAAAAATTGTCTTTTTGTATCTTTTTAGTTCTGAAACAAGGCATATATTGTATGCATAATTACAGGCAAAAATCATGTTCTTGCTTCCTTGATATCATCACCTTAAATTATTTTAGGATTTCTTTCACGGTCTGTCAAACTACGGTACTGTCAAGTCTCATTCTGACTGAAGAGATTGGTAACCGATGACTTTCATATCTGGACCACCTGTGCATTTTGTCATTTTTAGCAAGCAAGAAATGTGTGAACTTATTTCTTGGGAATAGAGGGCAACTTTTATTGTGGGGGGAAAATACACTGTACTGCAGTTCAAAATGTCTGAAGTCTGCATGTCAATGTTACCAGAGTATTGCTGTTTAGTTTGTTGATTTTTTTTCCTCTGTGGGTCAGAACTAAGCAATTCTACATGAAGTTTCTATGAAAATTTTGGCTGTTGTACATGAAAACAAGCAAAGTGTATTGAAATAGAGACTGTACTAGTGTAGTTGACAAAACTTAGGTGCACTGTACTGGCCAAGTGATGTTCATTAAGGAAGTGTACATCTGCAGATCCCAATCTTGATTGTTTTACACAAAGGGCCAGCACTAAGAACTTGTGTGTTAGAGAAATGTCTTTGCATGGATTTCTAGTTGCATACATGACCCGTTCTGTACGGGAACCTGGCTGTCTGTGTATTAAGTCTATAGGCATTTGAGAATTCAGTATGGAACAGGTTAATATTTTAACTCATTAAGGATTAGCTGATTTTGCTATACACCTGTAACAAGCTTTTCTCATTGATATCTGCCAGTGCCGTATATACTGTATACACTATATATTTCGCGTGGGTTTTATTTTCGCGAATTTCGCGAGTCGGGAGCTATTAGCGAAATTAACAACACGCGAAAATATGAATCCCTTGCCTTGACGATACGAACATTTTACGGCGTACCGAACAGACCATACTGGCTAAGCTTGTTTACGTACATACACGTCCACGTCTAACTACTAGTATTAGTATACACAGCCCAGTCGCTGTGGTAGCTTTCGTTGCTGGTAAGTTGAAAATTCACACTTTCTTTGCCACTTCATATTATTTTTCTCTGGTCCCCCAATCGCGAATTTAACCACTTGCGAAAATGTGTGATATCGGCAATTCGCGAAAATTAATGTACGCGAAAATTATACCGTATACAGTAATGAGAGTCTGGCCAACTCGGTTTTTGGCTTATGAGTTTTGAAGCCTGTGCTTGGTCAAAAGTGGTCCCGTGATCTTTGCGGAGCCATGTTGTTACCAAAGTGCGCTCATACGCAGTGCCCATTGTTCACAACCTTTAATATTCGGTAGGTTTTCATTATTATGTCTGAGCGTACACGCTAACCCTGTAACGCCTAATATGCTAGGGAAACAACATGGTGTCCAATTTATGAGTTGGCCAGACTCTCTTTATATATTATGGCACTGATATCTGCCTGATTGTACACAGGACTAGTCTTCAACAGGTTAAGGCAATTACAGTGGAAACTCGGTATACCGAGATCCTTGGGACCAAGGTAATTTGTTCTTCATCAGATATTTTGTTATATCAGATCTCTTTATTCTGTATCAAGCTTCCACTGTATCACAGAAATCCCAGCTGTACTTAATGTACATGTATAAGACAGTAAGTTTTAAGGCTGCAGATTTGATAATACATTCACCAGTGGACACTGAAAAATGATAAATGGTGTGATAATGTACTTACAACTGTGTACGAGGTAGTACAGGTACAATACACAGTTACATTCAAGGTTTGCAATGCAGGTACATGTAGTGCAGGCTTTTATAGTACCTACCACTTAAGACTTGAAGATTTCCCCTAACTTCAACCTTTCCCCTCTCTATCCCTCTCTTGTGCAATAACAGTGTCCTACGAATAGATGTTCTGCCCCAGTTTAACACTCTACCCTTCTTTGGACACCATTTTATATCCACTGGCTGAAAATCGTTACATATTTATATCTTTGACTAAAATTGTCCACAAAACAAGAACATTCCATCTTGTAAATTTGCTCTTTTTTTCCCCTTCCTATGTGCACTTCAACACCAACCTTGCTTCTACAATATCTGTAAAATGGAGTACATGTATGCTAATAAAAGCTACTTAAAGAAACAGGCATTTTTTTCCTAGTATGACCAGTTATTCCAGAACAGAGAATGTTTGTTATTGGAGTGTTTGTGGAATCCAGATGAGAGCCAACAATGTGCAAAGCTGCCATGTCTCCCAGATGCTGCAGGAGGCTTCCTGAAAACACCTTATTTACCTCCGCCAATGAAGGAGATTATGTGTTCATTGGCGTCGTTTTGTTTGTTTTTTTGTCTGTGTGAAAAAAAAAAACAACACAAGAAGTTTGTGAACAAATTTGAATGAAACTTGCAGGAAAAGTTGAAAATGATTATGGCTCAAGGAATAGGTGGTAAATTTTGGTAGTGATCAGGAAATTTTCACGAATTTTCGAAGGGTTTTTTTTATCTTATGGCAGGTAGGGTCAATGAACTTTGGAGTGCAAGCTGCCCATATTTGGAGTTTGCATACATGCTCTATTTAAAAGCATGCTCAGCTCGGGCAAGGCATCACGTAGCCGAAAGCTGATGACGTAAACAAAAGGCCTCTACATTAGAAAATTTGGCAATTTTCAGTATGGTATGTGTGTATGGGTGGAAACGAGTTGCTTGCCGGAGGTCTGTTCTCTCCGAGTGCTTTTTTAGTTCTTCATCATGTGAATACGTGTTGTATAAGAGAACGTCAAAACCTCCCTTGATTTGCTAATGATTTCAGTCAACTGAGTGGCATGCAACACACAGGTACATGCATTTTCCATGTTGCTCTGTGGAATCTTGCTGATTTTGATGGATGAATGCCGACAGCCATGGGTGGTGTGTGTTCCTCTTGTGAAATTAAACATTTTGAACCAGAGCAAAAGTTCTACAGTTGTACCCAGTAACCAACTGAACAATCTGATGGATAGATATCAAAATGAAAGTCTCTCAAATATCAAATACAAATGCACACATAGCCATACAACATGTGTGTGTTCAACCAGTGGTGGTGGTACGTACAGTACGTGTATGCACATGTGTGTTTCATGCATTTGGCAATGCCAGTATTGATCATTAGTTGTTGCACAGTAGCATGTGTACAGTCATGAGAAAAGCTCTACACTAGTCCATTATTATGACTGCATGAGTGATAAATGCAGTGGTGGCAATCACTGAACACTACAATGAATAACTGGCATGGCTTCAAGGCAGAAAACCTGCTAAATTATCAACTCGACTACAGCTCCATGTGAGTCTGTGGTGGCTCTCAGTGGCCGCTAAACACAGGTTAAAATTTACTGCGAGAGACAAAATTTGTGCCTGCTGGCCATGTTAGACAGGTGACCATGATTCATCATTGCACATAGGGTCTTTTACAGGCCTTTTGACTCTTGGGGGATTTTTCAGTGGCAGCATATGGCAGGTGGCTGTTATAGACAGGTTTGTATACCTCCCCATAGGGTGGGGAAATTGATTTTCTTTCTTTAAATTGATACAGTTTACTTGTGTTCACAATCACTTCACACTAGCTGAACCTCCTTAGTGAAATTTGTCAGAACACGTCAGAGATACTAGTAACATTCACATCACTTCTACGCAAACAGGTCTCTTTCATAACAAATGCACACAGAGAAGAGATATTTCTACAAAGCACTTCATTTATTTCTCAGCAAAGAAGGATTTCAATCTGAAAGATAATTTGTTGCTCACAACCACTAATGCATTTCATGTTCAATTCCACTCTCAATTGGTATAGCTCCATGGATTCGTGTTTGAGTAATGTATGCCCTTAGAGAGAAATTAATAATGAAACAAAAATCATATTTACAGTGAATAAAATAAATCTTATAAAATTCATTTAAAAAAAGAAAATTTTTATTGAAACTGAAATTTAAATCCAAAATTCAGAATTTTCCTGCAAAATTTCAAGAATTTCATTTAGCTTGACATCCTGTAATGCATTTAGGTGCAATGTACAAACAGCACTATTAACGGAAAGTTGACAGAGAGAGAAAAAAAAAAGACTTTCATTTGATCAACGTACTGAAAATTTTGAGTGACCCATCCTCACTTTTTAATATGCAGTACATTAAAGTATCATTTCACAACAGATATGAGTGACAATACATAATCTATTCTTAAACTCCCCGTATTTTCAACTATCATAACAAAAAACAGCAATTATACTTGGTATTTCAATATACTTACCATCATACTCACCACAAGATATAAGGTGCCTCTCTATTTTCCATGGCAAGCCCGAGGGAAGCCAGAAAACCTCTGTCAGCCAAGACGGTGCAAATAATAAACCAGGACAAATGAGGATTTCCCAGACACACCCATCTTTTTACTGACAGTACCAACATCATCTCGCATAGGATGGGACTAAGGCAAGACCAAAGTCATCATGTTGTTCATAAAGGATGTAATGGTAAAACTTCATCTCACCTGGGCCCCGTTGCTAGAAACTTTGCATTTAAAAGCAACTTGCAACTGATTGTCACTGGCCAATCAAAATCATTGTTGCATGCATGTCTTCTTAATAGGGCAGACCCTGAGCCAATCAGAATGGTTGTTTCAAAATTAGCAATTACATTTGCAATTGATTGCAACTTTCTTGCAACGGGGCCCTGGACTCCAAGTACTGCCCAAAACAGGATACCGTCTTGCAGAAAGTTACTACGGTACCATCTTGAGCTGCAAACAGCAAATGTCATGGTAATGACACCAATCCCACTTCCTGATTGGTTGCTGTTACATGACGCTGGTTTTCATTTTTGTTACAGTTTTGATGGAGGGGGGACGTTTGCACAATGCATATTGCTTGAGAAAGGCCTGCCTCGAGCAAGATACATATTTCAAATACTGGTAGAGACACTCTATGAAACACAGGATGATGTTGGCATGACAGCAGAGCAATGGGATGCATGGATTACGACTTCATCAAGACACCATGGGAGAAGACAACGAGATGATGGTAGCTGGATTCCATCAACGGACTTTTCCTCTTTTTTCAAATCCTAGGCATACGGACTTCGGTCGGCATGAGATACAAGTCGTACGACTCCAGCTGAACCACCATACTCTTCTCTTCAAAGCTAGTAAAGCAGAACGACTCGGCAGATTCCATCATTTCGACTTTTCGACGGTAGAGGCATGCATTCGCTTCTTTCTCCTCGAGAAACAGGTTCTTTTTCCACTGAAACATGAGTAATTCCAAGGTCTGTTAATAGTCAAAGGGACATCCATGCAAAACGATGACAGTCGAGTGGCCAACAATTGCAGGAAACTGTCATGCTTACCGATACATCTTGAGGAAACTGCTTCAAAGACTCCAGTTCAAAGATATTCAGCAGCACCCCCAAAGGCGACGATGGCATTTGCAGTTCGTTGATCCACAACAGTTCCAAGAAACCCAGATACATGTACCATTAATGTGAGGAAACTGCGCTTCTCAACTAAAATGATCTCCAGCTGAAGTATTCCGACATTTAAGTGCTATGAAGCAACAAGTTGCCACAACCATCCAAGTTGATAGATAGATTGTCAGTACTACTGGGTAATTAGTTTACTAGCTTCCACCGACAAACAATGTGGATGTTTTTCGTTTGCTACTGGCACCAGTTTAAGTTGAAATCACAAGAAACCAGACAAGATGTGATATCACCGGAGGACTAAATTTACTCAGTTGTAGAGTACTGTTGGTATGAGTGAATGCTTTTATGTTCACATTAACAAAACGAGGACCTGAGAACATTGAAACCGAGATCTACAAATACATAGTCACATCTGAATTGCTTTCGTTCTCTGTAAAATCTCACATCTACAGGATAACATTATTTTGGACATGTTAAACAAAATTTGGAGCCAAACAATCCCAGGTGGTCATCACAGAACTGTCTCTCATGCGGTGCTCATATGTCCGAGGGCATGGAAAACACATCAGGAATTGTGACGGCATTTGCGAAAGCTGTCAGGTTCCTCCATCATAAATAAGTACACTACGGAGTGGCTGAATGCCAGGAATAATTCCATTCCATCATTTCCGATGCAGACGAAGAAGCTGGTAGGTTTACTCATCCATATCTCCAAGACGGTAGAGTATTTTTCTTAACATTGCGAAGAATTTAATGATGCATGGTGGATCGTGTGCCTCTGAACAAGGCATTAAATCAGAGAATATCACAACTCTGCCTGACTTGACTCGGAATCTCGAGATATCAATTTTTTGAGAAAGAAAAACAACAAAAAACACAAAACAAACTCAAAAGTCTAACTTCCAAGCACTGCTTGAAAATGGTTCTGCCATATGTTCTGGACAATGAGTGTGACAAGTTTCCTCGGCAACAAATCTTGAGGTTCTGTTACCGAATTCATCTCTTGCACCTCAGGTAGTGCAATAGAATATCTGAACACCAAGTTCAGGGTATTGTGACCATGATTAAGAATTCATACAACTTAAACAGGATATCCAACTTTAGATTGCAAAAAAAGTTCTCCATCAAAATCAAGGCACAACATATAGAGTACTTGCTCAGTTGCTGGTTTATTTTGTCATTACCACAAAGAGATTCACTCTCTCTGCACAATTTGAAACATTCTGAATGCAAAACTTACAATTACAAAATCGTTAGAGCTATCGGAAGAGGGCAGAAGGCAATGAACTTCAACATGATTATTCAGCTAATGGCATCATCCAAAAACTATTACAACAAATCTAGCAAGCACTCAACTGATACACTGAGGCTGCCATACAATTACATTTATATGCATTGTCAGATAAAGTCACTTTATTCCTCTTCAACCTGAAGAAACACTTTATGTCCTGCGTAAATTCAGAGTACATCGAGGTGGAATTTGAAAATTTCTTGAGTGCGCTCAATCGAGACGGAGGCAGAGCCAAAATTGAGTAACTGATCAAACCCTGATATTGCCATGCCTGGAAGCGGCACGTGAGCATGTTCACACTTGATTTGAAAGACATTGGTTATTCGAAAAGGTCTGCCAACCTTAGCATGATTCAAACATAGGGAAAGGAAAAGAGATTCAAGTTCAGCCAAAGTAAGTCCCTTCCATGTTCAAAGACGCAATGAAGATAACAAATATTAATGTACTATCCAGGTACCTTTGGACACAAAAAAATACATACTTTCCTGTAGCTTGATATTACTGATGGAATTGAAAGCAATCATTCTTTGCAACCAAGCCATTTGAAACGAATACAAAATGGCAGAAATAACATATCAATTACACTGTACAAGTATGAAAAGTGAAATTCACTACAAGTCTGCACTGGATCCAGTAAGACGAGAAATACGACTCCAGGTAGGTTTTTAACTAATCTTCATGATGAAATTGATGCTGTACTTGTACATAATTCAGTTGTATTTGCAATTACTATTCAACAAGCACACCTTCTAGATATTTAGGAGCAAATGGTACTGTAATAAAAGTAACAATACCAGTAAGACTGAAGAATTGTTGATAAATGTGATCAGAGTTGGGGATTTCATAGACTCGTAGTACAGTAATGATGCACTCCTAATGGATTTTCCTCGCAAGTTTTAATGTACCATCTTTCCAATGGCTATTCTTGAATGCTTAGCACAAAGGAAATGTATGCTGAAAATTACTGAAGGTGCCTCCGAATTGTAAACTCAGTTTCATACTGCACCCTATAGCACCTGAGCGCTCCATGGTCTACCTCTTAGAGACCCAGTACCATGGTGAGCCCATGAAATGGGAATGCTGGTCTCACTCAAGATATACCCAGGAATCCCCATAACAAATTGTTGATATACAGCTTGATATGCAACACAGACGCATCCAAGGATCTTGACTTGAGTTGACCATTAAATGTACGCTTCAGTGCATATATTCACCGACAGAGGGCAGTAAATGAAGATCAATTCCGGGGATGCCAGTTAGAATAACAGAGATGGCCTGAAATACATCTACATGAAGATACTTTGTACATGAAAAAGCCCGAGCTTTGAAACTGTCAGAGCTTGAATTCAGGCTTTCACCTAAACACTGGCATCCCTGTCAATTCAATTGGGCAGACCTTTTCTCCCCGCAACATTGGGTCTTTAAGAATCACTAAAACCTCTGCAGCCACCATTATGTGTGTGTGTGTGTGTGTGTTTGTGTGAAATGTGGATGTGCTTTCAAGTCTCGACTGTATGATATCATCTGTCGCCTGTCTCTGAAGCTGATCTCAATGAGCAAATAATAAATTTATTTCAATCCTCGAAAGTTTACCGTTTCCTTCTACCAGTATTGGTTGGTATTGCAAGAAACCTCAAATGTGCTAAAGGGTCGATTGTAAATTAAAACCACAAATAATGACCAATAACATTGACATCCTGACAGGTGTCATTCAGCAGGACTTCTCTTGCATTCAACTAGCAGAAGGAAACTGGCCTCTATAATTTACAGAGCTACTTTGTCCAGCACGGGAAAAGATTTTGTGACGGAGGATATTCTTGGAAACATAACATACCATACCTACATATTTAAAGCAAACATTGCAGGATCTTTTGACAGCTACCAACTTTAAAGACGTGATACTTGATTAAAATGCTTCATTCCAACATGCATCAATTAGGTACTTTTCCACATGCTTGGTCTTCTTTGAATGGAAAGTTTTAAGGGGAATGAAAACTAGAAATAAATGTGGATAGCATAAATGCAGCATTATTAGTAGAAAACATCAGTGAAAGTTTAAAGAAAATGGGCAATCCATTCAGAATTTTTGTATCTTTTAAAGTTTGGTGCTGCCATTGCTGGATGAAAAGGTCACTACAGATTGTGACGTATCATAAATGATGTAAAGAAAGAATAAAAAAACTCCACAAAATTTCAGTTGTTACAGACAGTAAACATTCCCTCGCCTTGTTACTGACATATAAAGGGTAATTATTATTTTCCCTGCTTTCTGAAAGAGGCAAGTAAAAGTCATCTTTTATTGCGCTAGAAAAGGAGATTATGTTGATTTTCTTTATATCTCTTCTTCTGTATTGTTTTCCATGTGATGTCCTGAACTGCAGTAGTCTTCTCATCGAGCGATGGCAGCACTGAATCTTAAAAAATTCATAACTTCTGAACGGATAATCTGATTTTCCTCAAACTTTCACTGATCTGTTCTACTAATATTGCTGCATTTATTCGATCCACGTTTATTTGGGTTTCATTCCCCTTTAAATGATCCATTATTGAATTTTCTGCTCACCAGACATTCTTGACGACAAGCAATCTCCAGCCGATGATTCTCAGAGGGCCCAACGGAGATGATCATTTCATGCAAGGTCAATACCTGGCAACTGGCAGCTGAAGGAAATTTTTGGACAGTGAAGGTATCATATCGACGACGGGAATATGGAAAAGCCAGTCAGTACGTCTCTCCGAGCAATTCCTGAAATGGTCACTTTTCTGCCTATGCCGAGAGGCACAATGTATTTTTGTTGACAGCTCTTCCCTGTAGTTTTATCTGAGGCACTCGAGTCACTTCCATGCTGTTTCAAGAACAAACATCTTGCAGGTCTACAGGACGACAGACCTTCCCCGACTGGTAGAAGTCAAATCGAACACAAGTCGAGCAGTATGTCTCTTTGGTTACTGAAATCCGGACCTCGTTCAATGATGACAGTCATTTTCTTTCGATCAACCAAACATGCGACTCTGAGCCTGGCTCTGCAGAGAGTGGTTTCTACGAAAATCCTCCGAAGAATCTTCTTGAAGAATCACGGTCCACCCATGAAATCCCCACATCACTTGTTGAATCTCATTGTACTCCAACTACCCTTGCGATAATAACAACTGCAAAAATAGCCCATCTTGCCTATATGTAGCTTGCTTCAGTCAGAAGACCATGTGTACATATTTCAAGTCTACTCAAAACTAGAGCACTCCAACTGCGGCATACAGGCAACTGGGATGCCTCTGCTTCAACACGTAATCGCTGTATCTGCTATGAAGTATTTGGAGCTGCATTTACATTTTCGTGAAGATAATTAATCTTGACCACTGGACTGCAGATAAACCTCTAGCTCCTTCTGCACTAGAAAACATTTTTTTGATCACCCTATTCCGATCTTTTACTCCAAATAAGATCATTGGACATGTATCAACTGAAATTTGTTATCAGAAATCACGTTCTAGCAAAATTCAGGTTAAAATTATGATTGGAGAATTACATTGTTCATTTTACAATTGTAATAACATGGTATGACACAGACCGAGAACCTGAAATATAATACTCTTGGCACATCAACTGGGTCAGAGAGGCTTTCTACAGCTCAGGCAGATAAAATTGTTCTTCTTGGGTGTACCAGAATCCTTATAAATCATTTCCTGCATTCACGAACCTTGGCCCAAGAACATGATGTATTGATGGCTAGCAGTATATGTATTACACCATCATTACACCAATGTCTATGTCTTGCAGAATGCACAGCCGTCTGTTCCTTTAGTAATGTCCGCAAAATGATCCCTTGCCCTGGACCTCTCCAGTAAACGCATCTCGAAATAATGCAAACCTCTGGGTGTCCACACAAGCATGAGATCATGAAAAGTATCACACACGCACGGACTAGCAGTTGAGTCAACGGAAAACTGTACGGGACAATATGCAGAGATCAGCAGGCAGAGAATTCTTCCATCAACCATAGCTGGCATTTTCAAACTTTATTATCACTTTTCAAGACACAAAATACAAACCACTTGGCCGTGGCCCAATTACAAACTTTTAGACCATACCATAGGGCTACAGATATACACTACATGTTGTTTAGAAGTATAAACTAATGCATTAGAGAAAGCTGACAAATGAGAGATACAAGCAGGAGCTTCGAGCCGAATTTCAACGGTTAAAGCTTGGCATTGAATAGAGCAAGATCAGCTCGAACAGAGAAAAACTCGTAACCACAGAGATTTCCTGGTATTAATATTCTGCAAAAGGATGTTCACGTTGACGCCCCTCAAGTGTGGAACAAACATTTTGGTTGCCATGGCTACCCTTAAGCAGAGCCATTACCCTAGCCCAGTGTATTAGTTAAAAACAGGAGGAACAGACGGATAAAAAAGCCACCAGCATGACAATTAAAATGCAGACTGCCAAAATTGACACTTATGAGTGCAGTTCTGATCTCAACGATATAAAAAATGATGCACCAGCAAAATAATACTAAATTGGAAAAGTGTGCAACATTTTTCTTCTCTTTTTTAGTCAGAAGATATCACATTTTACAAACAGAAGATGAGCAAATTTGCCTGCCGCTGGAACTATCCACAAATATGCTGCACCCAGATATTCATCTGTTTTGCCACTGAAATATTTACATGAAGGATAATATTCCAAATGCCACTTGAATGAGCTTCAATTGGACTGCATCCAGGAAAATTCTATGCTCCGTACAAGCCAGACTGTGAATAATAAAAACAAGCTATGACTACCATTGCTGAAGCAAATATACACGCTCTACATTTTAAAGGCATAATCACATCCATGTACGATGATTATCTGGCAAAGCAGTACGAAAACATTGGGCACGAGATTTGGGGATGTGATTGGAATCTTTCTGCTGATCGACGAAAGACTGGAATCAGCTCAGCCAAACTAGGAAAGATACTCAGTACAATCAAAGATGTTATAGTCCTTTACATCTACAACAAAGCAGCAACAAAAGAGACACTTCGTTGAGAAAATCTGAACAGGGTTAAGCGCACTGTCCTCTTTGCAATTAAAGATACCCTGACTAGAACAATTCATATATACAACATTGTTCTTACTTCCTGCCTCTACAATATTTTTTTTTATAGTTTGTTTGTTTTTTAAGCTCTGGAGTCACTCAAATGAAAAATATCTGCCACTACGATGATGCATAAAATCTGTTCAGTCTTACTAACTCCAACCTCAGACTCCATTGAATATTCGCAATGACGTACACCAAAATTTTTCCCAGGAGACATCAACAGCGGCGTCTTTATGCAGAAATGAAAAATCTGTGTTATTTCCACTTAACTTTTTTTTTTTCACAAAAAAATGGTATGCCAATCAGTCGGGAGGAAATCCACTTGAAAAGACTGGCTGCTTAATCAGCTGTAAAGATCACCAACTTATCAAATCTCCCTAAAAGAGTGTGGAATCATACGCAGATCTACAAGCAATGGATGGGGAATAACAACATTAGACAATACAAGAGGAGATTTATCTCTTTCTTCCATGACTAAAAAAAAGACAACAGAGCGCCAGACAGGTCTTACACAGAGATTTGAAAGCGAAAACAACAACGAAATGGAGAAAGTGCACAAATCAGATATGCCACCGAAAAAATGCGGAGAGAGGGAGAGAGAGAGAGAGAGTGAGAGAGAGAGAAAGGAAGCCGCAGGACATTAGAGGACATGGGGGGGGGGGGGGAGGGGAAGAAGGGCAGAAAACACAATGAAACCCCCAGACACTTCTGGCAAAGCCTCGAGGGTGGATAGCACAAAGGGAACACCGCCCTAGTAGCAGTCCAAAGTGACCTCAATCATACGACCCTCGATGTCGCTTCCACTCATCATGTCTGGAAGGGGTAACTGGTCAAAGAAAACATCTCAAGCTGTCATTACATCTCATAAATTTTTGAATGAAGAAAACAAAGGCTTCTATTAAAGTAAATAAAATCTGCAATCACACCATACATTAAAAGGGGTCTCCTGCATAGTGCAAACAATAAACTTGGACAAGGGGGATTTGAATACAGTTTTACATACACATCCAAAGCAGCATCAAAGGACAAGTACACCCTAATATACATGTGGATTGAGTGAATGCTGCAGCAACATCAGTAGACCACATCGGTGAAAGTTTGAAGAAATCGGACAATATGTCCCATGCACAGACTGACATTAAAAAAAAATAAAAAAATAAAAAAATCCAACATAATTTCATTTCGTTGTTCCCACATAATAAAAGGACACTTTACTTGTCTCTTTGAGAAGGCAGAGGTAACAATACTACCCTCAACACATGTCACTAACAAGTCAAGGGAATGTGTCCTTTTTTAAAAATATTTTGTGGACATCTCTATATATTTTCCTAACAGTGTTCTAAGCTTGTGACATTGCAAATTGTAGTAATCTTCTAATCCAGCAGTAACTGCAGTGAAACTAAAAATGCATAACTTTTGAAAGGAATGTCCAATTTTCCTCAAATTTTCACTGATGTGCTCTAATAATGTTGCTGCATTTACTCAATCAACACGTATATTAAGGTAAACGTGTCTTTTACCTCAATCACACAGAACTATCCGTATGGCCCAGTCGTGATTTAGAGCCTGCCTGAATATAGTCCGATCCAAGACAAAACACACTCTTCTCATCAGCTTACACATTCATAAGATGCACACAAAAAGTGTTTTACAAAGAGGATACTGATGGCCATTTGGGCGGCGCCAGATGACTCAAAGCGCACCGTTCCGAAGCCGCGGGACCGTCCCATGTCGTCTGTCTTCACGGATGCAAACATCACCTTGCCTGGGCAGGAAGGACAAAAACTTGCCTCGTTATGAACATAGCTCTCATCTTGCCTTGCGAGCATAAGGTCAAGGTCAAGGTCAATGCATCAATGCCGAGTGAGCATAAAACAATAGGATGCAGTTACCTTTTTTGAAGGCATAATGGCTCTGCTCTAATCTGGAACAAACTGTTAAAAGAGAAATCTATGCCATGAGAAATCTACATCTCCGTTGCTTTGCATTCACAAGGTCTCTTGATGCAAACACAACAACAACCAATTAAGATACGTAGGACAAAGATCTGTTTTTTGACAGAAACACGACATATAATGGCACGAAGAGAGTGAATTTCTTGATCTGAAATGTTCCAGAGGTCACAAGAAATTTCTTTGAAGTTGGCAAAGCATAACATTTACTGCATATCTTTTAAATAGATATGCCATGAAAATAGTATTTTTATGGCATGGCAAGCTAAGTAAAATACAGCTACCCATGCTTCCTGATTGCTGTATACATATTTGATGTAATGTTTGAAGACTGGTAACTCACCACAATCTTTAAAGATATCCTTCAGCTTCTGCCAGGTGTAGGAAAATGGGAGCTGCAAACAAACAGAGAACATTCACTCTACAGGAGATGTGCATGGAATGATGGATGATCAGCCCAACAGACTAGTTTTACTCTTTATGAGCACATACAAATTATCACCCATTCTGGGCAATTAACTACTATAACTATGGTATAATAATTAATCTCCCTTCATTTGGAGCTGGATGTATTGAGAAGGTGAAAGGGTAAAAAGTAAAAGTTATGCATGATTTTTCTTGAAATCAAGGGTAAGTGTCTTTATGAAATGGGACTTACCCTCAATGTTGAACTCATGATCAATTCACCAAGTTACGCTAAATAAATCAAGCATAAGATCAATTGCAACTCTTTCTCAAACAGGCCCTAGTACTTAGGCACACATGGTCAGCATTACAGACTACTAACACATTTGACGAACACTAATAACTACTTATACACAGTCAATATTTTCGAGTACATGCATTTCTGTCGATCACTAATTACCGTTTACGCACACATGGTCAACATTACAGATTACTTACATACGTTTCTGACTAACACTACTTACCAAGTATGCATACATGGTCCACATTACTGACTACTTAGTACTTGTGTTTCTGAAGAACATCAATTACCACTTGCGCACACATGGTCAGCGTTGGTTCCATTTACAAATGTACACATGGTCAACACAGCTGATTAATTATGTTTCTGATGAACACTTATTACCACTTATGGACACAAGGTCAATATTTGTACCACTCATGCCCATGTGGTCAACATTACTGACTCCTGAAGTTTTTGACAAACACTAACTACCTTTTACGCACACATGGTCAACATTGGCGCCACTTATGGACACGTGGCCAACATTAGCGACTACTCACGTTTCTGACGAACACCTGTTTGCCATCTTCTTTAGGCATGCCTTTGTCTCCACCACCTCCTCTTCCTCCTCCTCCCCCACCACGTCTGCCCCTATCTCCCCTGTCGCGATCCCTGTCCCGCCCACCACGGTCACGGTCCCGATCCCGGTAACGGTCCCTGTCCCGGCCACCCCTGTCGCGGTCCCTGTCATCCATGAAGTCGCGGTCGTTGCCGTAGCCCCCGGAGTTGCCGAGAAGTTCACGGTCGAGATCGTTCAGGGATCCCAGGCTCAGCCCCTGGTTTCCGCCCATGCCGCCTGATCCCAGATCGAAGCTGTTGAAGCTGCCCAAACTGGAGCTGCCTCCACGCCCGACATCAGAGCCAAGACCTGCCAAGACCAGCAGCAACGACACAGAACAACTATATCGTGGGCCATTTTAGATGCTATACATGTATAGGTTCCCTGGGGTGAAAACACCTCATTTCTCAAAACCATGAATCTTTATGGGAGCAAAGAAACTTTTTCATTTTCATAACATTTTTGCTAAATAACATCAACGTTAAGTCAAGAGCGCAGCAGTTAAAAGCTTTGTCTACAGATACAAACAACACACCATGCTGGATTTGAAGCCAGGAATCACTGCTTTATACATTGTAAGACAAGAGCCTTGTCCACACCTGGTGATGATCCCTGTAACTGCATACTGGCTCTCACACCTAATAGCAAGGCTGAATAACATGTGCATTAACCCTAAAAGGACCGGGCTTTTTTGGCTATGCCACCGGGGGGGTGGGGTTGGGGGGATGGATTCCCCCCCCCCCCAAGATCTCGGCCATCGGTGGTGCGATCGCTATGAAATTTTGCATGCCTGCATGTATATAAGAAGAGTTTGTTTGCAAAAAACGATAAGTCCACATTTGCCAAATGGAGATAAAAAATTTTGCGATTTAAGGTCGAGAAAAATAAAGAGAATAATAAGAAAATTTTTGCTTCTTTTGATCATAACTGCAAAAATGTACCTTTATATGTAGTGACCAATATATCATTTAAAAGGTATTATTTTGTATTTTATGACAGAGACCAGAGCTGCCAACCTTTGGAAGCACAAATTAGAACTCAGCAGCTCCAAAATTCGTATTTTTCCACCAGAATTCATATTTTTTCAATCTCCCTCTTTTTGCTATTTTGAATTAAACTCGTCGACTTATGAGGCCTACAGGCTCTAAACATAACGTTATGACACGTGCCAAAGCATCAAGCTGGTCACCAGCACGATAAAGATGCCAAACTACGCAATGTTCAGCGTTGATTGATTGCTTTCTCCCAATGAATGTGTACAAGTGCAAGTACACCTGTATGTACATGTAACTCCAAAAACTTGCTGGGCTGATTATGGAAGCTTCCACTATCTAGCAGGGGACGGGGAATGCTTTCATCTTCTCAAGAGAGCTTCTGTGTGAGCGGATGCAAAATTCTGTTCTGTGTTTCCAATTATTGTTTACTATTAAAACATAATCATGCGTTGTTTTCAGGCTTTTTTCTTTTTATTGGATTTTACACATCAGTATTTTCCGAAGTATTCCAATTCCTTTTCCCCTGACTGGAATCGGAAGGTCTGCTATAACGATGATCGCAAAATGCCGCGCTGTGTGTGGAAGCGCCGATGTGCAAACACGTGGTTTCACTTTCAAGTTTATAGGAATGCGCCATGTGCTCCTGCCTATAAGAGGTTACTGCAAGTTCGATAGATCGAATGCGCCATAGCTGAGCTGAGCTGAATGGCTTGTTTACGGTAAACATGCAGTTTACGTTCGATACGAGGAAATCATTACGTCTTTCATGAGGGAAAAACACACAAAACAAACAAACAAACAAAATACACCCACGAACGAATGTTGATAGCCAAAACTTCGAAAAGTAATAAGCAGTTTTAATGAGCGTGAACTGAAATTAATTGTCATTACACGTTGTATTTTGCTGTCTAACCAGGTGATGACTGCATCTCATTGGACCTACTCATAGTGAATTTGTCTGGGCATACGAGACCTTTCATGTATTTCTGTGATTGCATTTTGAATTGACTGAATAATCAATCCTTTTATGATTGTTCAGGGAACATTAGATATTCGATCAAGTACACTATAATCGACTGTTCGATGTTTCCTACTCTGCGCCAAAAGAAAGGCTTTAGAAATAGAATCATGATATCTTTGCAATGATTCCTTTAATTCAACTAATGAGCTGGTTCTTCGATCGATATTTCCAGGATATTTACACGCCGTTTATTCCAGTGCGCGCATTCTTTCGTCTGGCACGCACCTGGGTGTGGCACCTGCTTTTGTGGAAATTTCCACAAGGGGAGAGGGGTGGGGTGTCAAGTTTCTTTGAGCCGAAGAGACTGCATACACAATCTCTTCGCTTTTATTTGTCATTCGTGTTTTCCCCTTATTCTTTGCTGATATTGAACATTTAGATTTAACTTTACGAAGGTTGCTATAGCACGTGGTTCTTTTTGTTGTGAGGTGTATGTAATTTCTTTTTTTTATCATTCTTGAGAGGGGAAAGAAGAGTAAGGGGGAAAGAAGAGCAAGAGGGAAAGGGAAATAAAAAAAACGTCACGTACGCTCAGCATTCACAGGAAGCCGTCTTTTTACACCAGTCACCAGCATAGTTATCATCATCACCATTAGACATCACTCAAGATCATTTTAGCCTTTTCCTATCAACATTAAAGGGAACGTAAACCCAAAGAGCAATGTGGATTGAGTGAAAGCAGTAACATTAGTAGAACACATCAGTGAAAGTTTGAGGAAAATCGGGCAATCGATGCAAAAGTTATGAATTTTTAAAGTTTTGGTGTTGGAACTGCTGGGTAAGGAGACTACTAGAGGTTATGACGTATGAGAGGACTACAACATGAAGAAAATATAAAGGGAATTCAATAGAAATTCATTTTTCATGAAAATTACACATTCCATCAACTTGATACTGACATATGTTAGGGGTAGCACTTATTCCCCCTGTTTTCTGAAAGCGGTTAGTCGAGTACTCTTTCATTTTGCTATAAAAATGATTTTTTTTTTGTGGAATTCCTTTTATATTTTCTTTACATTGTTGTCCACTCATACGTCATAACTTCTAGTAGTCTCCTCATCCAGCGGTTCCAACACCAAAACTTAAAAATTCATAACTTCTGTATCGATTGTCCGATTTTCCTCAAACTTTCACTGATGTGTTCTATTAATGTTAATGCTTTTACTCAATCCACATTGCTCTTTGGGTTTGCATTCCTTTTAAGAAACACGCATAATCCCTCGAGATAAATACCTAGGAAAATAAATAACAAATACAAAGTATCAACACCTCCCAACAACACTAACATTTGGAAAATACAACAAACAGCACATCGAAGCGGCTGGGATCAAAATCCTTGGCTTCGATTCGAAAAAGTATTGCAGCGAAGCGGAGAAATTGCCGTTACGAAAATAACAGTGCGAGACACTTAAGAGAATTACGTTTAAATACTTCAAAGTATAAAGGGAACGGATAAAGTGATATAAAATGGAAGAAATCGTACCAAACGAGGTGTGAGAAACGACAGAAATAAAACGAAGTTCAGTAGTATAAAGCTTTGGCCCTAGCAAAAGTTTGCAGCACCGAAAGCTACGCGAAAATACACAGTGGAAACTTGGTATTGCGACGAGATCCTTGGGATCAAGTCAATAAACGATACAAAACAAAGGAAATTAATTCATTTTGACCGGAAAACAGTTTGCTATAAGTATTCTGTTATATGAGATCTCCTTTAATAGGCCTAGAAATACATCGAGTTTCCACGATACTCGGGAAAGAAAGTTCGAACGCTTTTCACCTGCACATACTGCAGTGCACATCAATACACGAACAGAAACTCACCTCTTCCTTGCAGAAAATGATGCAATAACGTTATCAAAAAAACACACAACACTCTAAAAATCATTTCGTACTTGGGAGGCAAGGAGCAAGCGGATGAAGAAGAAGAGAAAAAGAAGCAGACATTGCACAACGGAACGCTTTCTACCCCGCCTCAAAACGAAATACAGCAGGGTACTGTAGTGGCAGCTTGCTACAGTGTGTAGCTACTACAGTATACTCACACTCCAAAGCCGGCCACACATGGGGATACCACGGCGATCCATGTAAACATCCAGGGTCCGTAGGCGGCAGGGATTCACGCGCGCGAAGTTCTGTTCAGTGTACACAGTACGCAAGCAGCGATATACGTGTGCGCACACTTTTCTATTCAGCGCTTTCCACATACGGTGCGTAGGCGTTGCATCGATATCCCAGCTGAGTACAGATAACATGGCACATGCGCCGTGCGTTTGCCATTTTTTTTTACCCATTATTTTTTCCCACTGTGAATTCGTACTTTCTAAGGACGTTTTCGTATTTTCGTATCCCCTTTGATTTTTCGTAACAAATACGAATTTTTCGGAACGGTTGGCAGCTCTGAGAGACCCTACTTCAAAATCTTTAAAAATGGACTTATCGGTTTTTGCGAACAAACTCTTCATATGATATCTTTAGCTTTTGTGCAATCACTCTTTAAACCATTATTTGTCTTAAGAATAAACAACCACAATGAAAGTAAATCACAAAATAAAATAGCTCCCCCCCCCCCCCCCTCCCCATTTCAATTTTCCTGACTTCATGCATGCTACACCTTCTGGTCCATGGGGGGAAATACGATTGATTCTACTCTCTCACAGCACTGCCTAATCTTCTATCCTCTTGACTAGCCCAACACTAGTGGTAACCACACTGTACGAGATGTTCTTAAAGGAACTGTACAGTTCTGGTTGCGGTGAGGATTTAGCTTTTATCGTTTTGCGAGTTATTCAGAAACCACTCTATGAGATGTCAAAGAGCATGCAATTTGAAATGGCTGAGATATCCAAAAACAAGGTGAAACAAAGAGATCCAAATAAAAAACGTGGCCTGTCGCCTATTATTATTATCATTTTTTTCATACATCTCAGCCATTTGAAAACCAATTTTCATCAAATAAACGTTGAATCCTTCTTAAAATTACATGCTCTTTCATATTTCATACAATGTATATAAGAGTTCTCATTATCTCACTTAGGAACTTTATAAACCGGAATCCCCACCTCAACCAGTACTGTACAGTCCCTTTAAGTCTCTTATCACTCCCGTCTGGATTTGCATAAGACTCACCGAGGCCACTGCTGCCGCCAAGTCCACTGAGGGCACCGAGTCCACTAAGACCACTGGACCCAAGGCCTCCCCCTAGTCCAGGCCCACCAAGACCTAGACCACTGCTGAGGTTGTTTCCAAGACTACCACCCAGGTTGCCACCAAGACTACTGCCTAGGTTGCCACCCAGCCCACCTCCCAAACTCTGACCGAGATTCTGGCCCAGACCGCTTGGTAGACCACCGCCACCTGTAAAAGAACATCGAATAATCATGTCCAAGTTCCCTCTCACGTATTTCAGAAAATATGTACAACCTATCTTATGTGTAAACATTTCACACCAGCATCATTAAAGGCATAATTTACCATTTGCAGATGAAACAAAAACCCAGCATTAGTGCTTTATAATAGTTCTAAAATGTGAGTTTGGGATAGAAACAACCACTGTAAAAAGTTGAATCCGTATTATTAAGTATTATTGAATATACAAAATGTAAACAATAATTATAATAAAAAGGTTTTCAGACTAAACCATCTACAGTTATGGTTTAATGAGAAAAATACTGATATCTCCTTGTATTCTAGACTTTATTTAAAAATTGCACTGTTATCATGGTAATGCACTTCCACTTTCCTTCAAAACTTGTTCTGCACAGCTTTTCTACCACAATCACTGTATGCCAAATTTCCTCTGAATTGAATAATAAAGTGGAGAAGAATTTCAATCATCAAGGCTTTTTCCTGATTAGGGGACTATGATGTGCTGATATTATGGCAATGTTTTTGCAAGGCCTTTTATAAATATGTCTTGCACAACGCTATATCCAGTTTTTCATGTGTTAAGTTTTCTTGTGAAGGGCTGAAAAACTGAAGCAGTAGTATGATGCAATGGTTTTTCGGCAATGTGCTCCTTCCATGGCAACACATTTTCCATACTGCTAAAAACTGTGTCTTGCACAACTCTACATGGGGCTCAAACATGCGTTTCAAGTGCTAATCACTTGAACGCTGGAAAAGTAGTTTGATAGCCTACGAAATTTGTGACACAGCAACTGCTCGCTTGACCACATGCTGTACGATGCTCCCTTCACACTATTTGGGGTTATAATGATTATCAAATCCAGCATCACCATCACCGTCATCATCATCATCGTCATCATCATCATCATTGTCATCATAATCATCATCACAATGAACCTTGACAATACTTCTCTCCTTGTTAAAGGGGCATTCCGGATGATTTTCATAATTTCACATCATGTAGTACATAAATCAACAGGTCCATGTACAGATTCGTGGAATTTATTGTGGTCCTTGAGAAGAGAAACCAATAAATTGAAAATCTTGACCAAATTACACTGAACAGTGCTGATGACATCAGAGCCTCATATATTTCAGAAATGTAACAGTGTAATTGCATTACAATACCGCTTGCTCGACAAGTTCACCTGCAAGAAATCTATGCATGCCTTCTTCTTTTGTTCTGCTTCCTTAAGCCCCAACTCGTGCATTCTTATGGTGAGGCTGTCATGTCATCATCCTTGTTCATTGCAATTTTGTTATAAATTTTGAAAACATTCTCATTCCTTATCCCAATCACTATAAATTCTGCAACTCTGTATTCAGTTTGATTTATATATAGTTGTTCAAATGTAAAAGTCTGAAAATCATCCGGGGGTCCCCTTTAATCAAGCTAATCAACAATATACTCACCTCCCAGTCCTCCTCCGATCCCACCCAGGTTGCCCAGATTAAGTCCGCTCAGTCCCACGTTGCCTCCACCGAGCCCACCAATGCTGCCGAGACCTTGGGGGAGGCCACTCCCGTAGCTGCCTCCATCAGCTCCCCCACCGCCACCTCCTCCTCCTCCTCCGCCTCCACCACCGGCCAAGCTCTCAATGCTGGGCCCTACACTGGCCAGACCACCTGGAAAGGAATCACATCAAATGCCCTTCACTACCTGGACTTGGTTCAAATTCGGAAAGCATGCTACAGGCACGACGGAGGAGTCGTCATCATCCTCATCAACCCATTCCTTCTTGTTCTAGTGGCTCACCTCACAGGTATCAAGTCTTCTATTCCTTGCTTGCCACACTTGCTGTCCACTATAAATGTCATAGCAACAACTCTCTCACCATCCCACTGTTCACTTTCTCTCTTTCATCCTCTTCCCTTCTCCATCTTTGCTCAAAGACTGGCACAGTCTTTCCAAAGTTTAAATACCAACTTGCTCTCCCATCTTCTCTTACATTTCTCTATGCATGCTCTTGTTTTAATTCTAATCCTTTTCGTTTCTTTCACAAAACACACACCTGCCATGCTCATATTTTTCACGACATGCTTCAACCAAGCATCATGATGACGATCAGTATCAATACTATTATGACATAAAAATCAAAAATTATCATCATCAAAAAAAAAAAAATGATCTGTCTGACTCTGCACCTTATTTCTTTATCTGTGTGGGTCTTTAATACATTTCTTAACCATACAGAACGAACAGGAAGGAATAGTTTACGATTCAAATACCGAAACAAACAAAATCGAAAGTTAAAGAGAAAGAGAGGGGGAAAACAAAGAAACTATTGCAGGATTCAGACTCACTTGGCAATGGCTGTGGTCTTGGGGCAACCTCCTTGCCTCCACCCGAACTGCGAACCTTCTCCTTATCCATGCGCACAGCCATGCGCCGGTCATACAGCATCTGACCATCAAACATGCAGATGGCATTCACCGCGGCCAAGATGGTATCAAACTGGACGGTGCCCATGCCGCGGCTCTTCCCTTTCTCCTCCATGATTTCGGACCGCGCCACGGGGCCGGCCAGCTTGAAGACGTCCTTCAGCTTGCGCCAGTTGACCTCGTAGGAGAGGTTGGCCACGAAGACCGTGTCGCAGAGGTTGGCGGGGTCGAGGTTCAGCTGCTGCAAGAGCTGCGGGGTGAGGACGTTCTTCGCCTTGTCGTCCGCTTCGCGCTGCCGGAAGTACTTTTCACTGTGCCTACCCTCAGAATCCTTTTCATCAATAAGACAAGAATTGCACAGTTGACCACGAATGTCCCTCTTTGGGTGGTGACAAACAAAAACCATTTGTCAGCTTTTGTTTTGAGTAAATGTAGTGGAAGAAATGCACTTCCTCTCATTCCAGAAATTTTCCTCTAGGTAAAACATTTAGTATGTATGTAAACAGGAATATCTTTATACATAATGCAGGGCTCGACACTAACGGTGGCCCGGGGCCACCAAAATTTCAGAAATGAAGAATTTGGTGGCCTGATCGGGCCACCAAAAAAGGTCGGATGTTTGCCTTTGGGCAACCAAAAATAAAAGTTAGTGTGGAGCCCTGCATAATGACTACACACCCAAAAAAGAAATAACTCAACAAATTAAGAAAAAAGGAGTAAACACGAAATCAGCAGCTATGTCGGATTACTTATAGGGAATTCCCCAATGGGCTAATTTCATTGAGTTTTCTGAACTCACCGTTATCTCATTCAACTGCCATTACACATCCAAAAATCATTGCAATTCCATTAACAGTCTAATAAAGACCATCTTTATGGACAACTTTTGCCCACAACCCACTCAGTAATTTATGCAAGCTGACAATTAAACAAGCAATTTGAGATGAATTCTACATTCATCGTTGTCCAATTACAAATAGATGAGAGAAATTGTTGCTGTCAACAAGAAGTATGCACAGCAGGCCTCTTACCTCTTTGACGACCAGTTTTCTGCCATGGATCTCAAAGCGATCCATCTCTGACACTGCTTTCTTAGCATCATCTCTGTTCTTGAATTCAACGAACCTGATTGGGGGGGGGGGGAGATGATTCCATAAAATAAGACTCCACGGAAAATTCTTCACAAAAGGTCAGACTTATCTCACTTCCACAGGAAGAAGAATGTAAAAAAAAAAAAAATACAAACAAACATCAAAGTAGCAGATGTTTGTTTGGATAATGTCCAACATATGTAACAAGTGAATTTAATTTACAAATTGGAGATGTGATCCTGACATAGAGTGCATACTTCTAATTCACACAAACTATCGTATAAACACTACATGTAATTAATGAAAACATTTAATCAATGATATGAAATAAAAAAGTAAACAATAAACAAAAGTGTCTCTAAATATGAGGCTCGCACAATTTCACAAAAGATATAGTTGGTAAAAACAGTGTACATGTATGTTCGATTTTATTTGACATTACGATACTGCTCTCTCTTGAAATATTTTATCAATTCATAATTACGCAAGAACAGTATTAAAAAAAAAGTTTTACTATACTTACGCACAGCCCTGACGACGTTGCAGCAAATTCAGGAACCATGAAAAAAGAAAATACAGGAGATATAATGTGTTAACTTCTTTGCACTTTGGATAGGTCTGTTTCCCTTTAAATATGGAATGATTACAATACATCATCTGTGATGTAATTCTGAGCAAGCGTCACAATCATTAAATCATTCAATTAAGTAGGCCGCAAGGTATCAAGAAAATATTGGCACACACAATGACTACTAATTTTCAGCTGATTTTAAAGCACACATGTAAAAAAGAAAACAAAAAATTAAATATTGTAGTTTAATGCAAGTTGAAGGGTAAGACAAGAAAATGGCAAAATAGAATGTGAGACAGGATGGCAAATGAAAATAGGTACATGTATGCTGTACTAATAAACATTGGTGCAAACAGCGGTATAATGGAAATTAAAACTCACCATGGTATACATACAGTGTATCTCAGAATAGCTATTTCTTCTCACAAATATCAATCACCAAAACCAGGGAAATAATGAATTTGCAACATGTCATTAGACTTTACAAAATAGAATGTTTCTATATGCCTTGCTTTAAAACCGAAAATGGAAATACCTTTGATGTGCTGTCAGGATGGGCAAACAATTCAACATAGCCGACTTCTCCAACTGAAAAAGAAATATAAACAAAGGAGAGTGTCTCGGAATGTCATCAAGCATCCATCGCTACAAGTCTTCATTTATGCATGCTGTACTGAGAGTGTGGTCCATTAATCATCTTTTTCTTGCACAGGACACATACAAATTTAAAAAATGATTAATTTACCAGGAAGAAACACTGAATCAAACAACATTAATTTACCAGACAGAAACACTGTTCAAATCAAATAACATATTAGGGATCTTTACTCTGGAGCTATCAGAGTTTTGCTTCTGGTCACAATGCTACAAGTAAAACTTATAAAATGTCAATCTCACCATGTCTCTTCAACACATCTTTCAACTCTTGCCACGTGACCTTATAGTCGATATTGCTGATGAACACGCAGCAGTCGTAGTTGATAATTTTATTCCGCTTGGCCCCTGGAATGCTTGAGTAGGTGGGCCTCCGCCTTCCACCACCATCACGTCCCCTGTCTCTCCTCCGGTCACTTCCCCTGTCCCTCCCTCCTCTGCCGCCGCGGTCCCCTCTGTCCTTGCTCCTTGACCGTCTCCTACTCCTCTTCTCCACTGGTGATCTACCGCAAGGAAAACAGAAAAATAGAGGGATGGAGAAATACTGCCACAGCATTTTATGTCACTCTGCAAGTATGAAGTCGTTGCCATCTGGGAATACATAAGTTTAAAAAATATCTGCGAAAAATAGTGTCGAAGTCTTCATAAATTTCTGTTTTTGGCAAAAACAAAACAAAGCAAAACTAGAAATGTCGCTTTGGCGACTGGTATGCCTCCGCCATAATGCATGATTTTCCCAATAGGTCTAGATAGTACATGTGGACAATGTGTGATTACATTTTCACAAAATTGGCAAAATATTGAAATGACAAGTTTGTCACAAATGTGTTGAATGTTCACCTTCCTTGACCTAGGTTTAATTGGATGAATAGGAGAGCATGTAACTAGGGATTTAAGGACTTTAACTCGACTTTGACCCATTCATACATTTAGGCATTGAGTAATTTTCAAGGTACAGGTGTGGAGAAAAAGTGTAATTTCTGAATTGAATAGTAAATTGTTACCATTTTCATCTGGCCCTTGACCCTAAAATTCATAAGATAATCTCTTTCAGGTATAGAACATGCATAATATGTACTATGTTTCAAGATAACTTGAGCCACTTCCGAGATATGGAGGAAAAAGTTAGTTCAGCACTTTCACTTGATCTTTGACCTTTTGACCTTTGAGGCAAAAAAAGAAGAAAAAAAAAAAAACTTTCCAGAGAATTTTATTAGGTTACACATGTATGCATACACCACGTGTAAAAAAAAAATAACCCTGCTGGCATTGCATGATAGGGGGGAATAGGAAAATTTTGAAGTGTTGCACTTGACCTTTGACCACTGACCTTTGACCCCATGAACCCTACATTCTCTAGATAATCACTTCCAGTCAGTATAATTATGTATATACTATGTTCCATGAAGATACCTTGAACAATTTTCCAAGGTATGGAGAAAAAAAAGTAGTTTTAATATTTTTACTTTACCTTTTGACCTTTAACCTTTGACCTCATGACCCAAACTTTCACCAGATAATCTTAATTGGTTAATACATGTATACACTAAGTTCCAAGAAAATATCTTCAGGCATTCAATAGATATGGTGGAAATAGTGAAATTTTATGTATTTGACCCTGACCTTTTGACCTTTGACCTTTGACCTCATGACCCAAACTTTCACCAGAGAATCTTAATTGGGTAATACATGTATACACTAAGTTTCCAGAAAATATGTTCAGGCATTCAATAGATATGGTGGAAATAGTGAAATTTTATGTATTTGACCTTGACCTTTTGACCTTTGACCTTGAGCATGTGCACCCAAAAGTTGATAGGCACAACTTCACCCCCTAATACACATACATGCCAAGTTTCATTAGGATACTTCAACAGGTTTTGATAGTTACCTTGTCCACAAAATTAATTATGGACGGACGGACGGACAACCCGAAAACATAATGCCTCCGGCACCACTTCGTGGCAGAGGCATAAAAACCACGGTTGATTGCTCGCTTGCGATGCTCTGACTGTAGCTATCTCAGAGCGATCACAGCAAGTTCTTCTATGGTATCTTTAAAAAGATAATACTTTTTTCCGCCTTTCTCTCAGCTTGTACTGAGTTGTGGAAGCAATTGATCGAGGATTGGGGTTGTCTGTGTTGTGTGTGTGTGAGCGCATGCACCCGTGCATACACGTACGTTTATGTACATATTTGTATGTACACTGTAGTAAAATTGTAAACTATGGATTTGTGTTTTGAATTGTATTTGTAATGTTTTTTGTTCATGTTACACCTACAATGGGTTAATTCATGAATAATTTGAATGAAATCAATATTGAAATATCACGGAAAAACTTGAGAGTGTGTGTTGTGTGCGTATGTGTGTATGAATGAAAAAGATTGTGAAAAATGGGGTTATAAGCCAAGGGTGAAAGAATATAAAGCCTTCCCATGCTAGGGATATCGATAGGGGGAAAAGGAAAAGAAAGAAAAGATAAGTACCGGTATTTAAAAAAAATGGAAAAATGAAACAAAAGGATTACAAAATAGAGAGTTCACCAAAAGAAAGTGGAAAGAAGAGAAACTTGCATTACAAAGAAAAGCAAGGGAGTGATGGATATATTTGAAAAGAAAAGAGGAAAGCAAAGAGAAAAATATAGATTGAAAACAGAAAAGCACTAGGCAGAATATTGTATACATTGTAGAATGACAGATGAATCAAAAAAGGATGAAAGCAAAGATGAATAGGAAGGAAAGAAATAATTGAACAGGTTGAAAAGGAAATTTCAAAAAAAACAAGGAAAAGTAGAAATTACGCGGTGCGTAACATATGTCCCCGCCGGAAGTAGCATTTTGTAACAAAATGTGCAATATAGGTAAAAAATCAAGGTCAAAGGTCAAAGAAGTCAAAGGTCAAAATTCTGTGTAGAAGTTTTGAAGCCCTCACCTAGTGCCATCACATAAAGCAAATGGAATCAAAATTGGGTTAGAAATGGCGAAGGAGTAGCATTTTGTAGCCAATGTACAAAATAGGTCAAAAATCAAGGTCAAAGGTCAAAGAAGACAAAGGTCAAAATTCTGTGTAGAAGTTTTGAAGCCCTCACCTAGTGCTATCACATAAAGCAAACGGAATCGAAATCAGGTTAGAAATGGCGAAGGAGTAGCATTCTGTAGCAAAATGCACAATATAGGTCAAAAATCAAGGTCATAGGTCAAAGAAGTCAAAGGTCAAAATTCTGTGTAGAAGTTTTGAAGCCCTCAACTAGTGCCATCATATAAAGCAAACGGAATCGAAATCGGGTTAAAAATGGCGAAGGAGTAGCATTTCGTAGCAAAATGTACAATATAGGTCAAAAATCAAGGTCAAAGGTCAAAGAAGTCAAAGGTCAAAATTCTGTGTAGAAGTTTTGAAGCCCTCACCTAGTGCCATCACATAAAGCAAACGGAATCGAAATCGGGTTAGAAATGGCGAAGGAGTAGCATTTTGTAGCAAAATGTACAATATAGGTCAAAAAATTAAGGTCAAAGGTCAAAGAAGTCAAAGGTCAAAATTCTGTGTAGAAGTTTTGAAGCCCTCACCTAGTGCCATCACATAAAGCAAACGGAATCGAAATCGGGTTAGAAATGGCGAAGGAGTAGCATTTTGTAGCAAAATGTACAATATAGGTCAAAGGTCAAGGTCAAAGGTCACGACTGAAATTCTGTGTACAAGTTTCAAAGCTCCCATGTGGTGTAGTGCTATCATATAAAGCAAACAGAATCAAAATTGGCTCATAAATGACAGAGAAGTAGCAAATTGAAGATTTTGATCACACACGGACGCACACACGGACACACGGACGGACGGACGGACGGATGGACACACGGACGGACGGACGGACGGACACACGGACACACACACGTACGGAGCCCGTTTCATAGTCCCCTGCTCGAACTCGTTCGGCGGGGACAAAAAAATGATTCATTAGGGCACGTAAGAAAAAGAAAGAAAGAAAAGACCCTTGTGTAGTTGGAGGGAAAAACAACCCATGAAGGAAACGAACAATTAGGCAGAAAGTACAGTTATAGGAAATTGAGAAAGTCAGAAAAGAGGAAACCCACAAAAGATTGAAAGGAAGGAATGGAAAACTAAAGTGGAGATTCTACTGAAAATGAAAGAAGAAACGATAGAAAAGAGACAGAAAGATATAAATACATGTGGCAGCACACAATTGCGCACATGCTCTCTGAAACCGCTTTGAAGCTACATGTACAACAGCTAACACAAGACTTGGCCAAGGAAAAGGAAAACAAATGTTAGCTTTTTAAAGACACCATAGAAAAAGCTGCTGACCGGCTGTGTCGCTACATTTAGACCAAATATAAAATGATCGACCCATAGGCCATATTCATACTTTTAGTGCATGCACTGAATGTACATTGTATTTGTATGGTACTGTGCTTGTGTACAGAGCAGCATTTCAAGCGATTGAGATTTTCCATCAATTTTCCAACACTTGTAAATCCAAACGTAAAAGTATTAAAACTTAACTTCTATTTGACTTTGTTTGGAGACTAGAGTAGGATTATACTAGGAAGGAGTAGGAAACAACTTCCTGAGGAACTAGTGGCAGCTCCAACCCTTGACACATTCATGTCAAGGGTCAGCAAGTAATAAACCATCACTGGGCATTGTTTTTTTTAAATAAGAGAGAGAGAAATAAAGATTGTACAGTGTAAATAGCAGCTTTGTTTGAAGGTCAACGCAGGACAGGCCAGGCTTGGTCTGCATCCCAAGTGCCATGATAATCAACCTATTGATTGTGGGCATCTTTGGCAAGACAAGACAAGACAAGACTTAGGGTGGGAGTAAAATTTTATGCCAATTTTATTTTAAGTTACCGGTACTGAATGTAACAGGGCCCAGGCAGGGTGAGTGTGTGCAGGCCACAGCGGTCCGAAAGAGATCATTTGACAAATAGGTGCGAAGGTACACTTACTAGCGCAAGTCTTTATATGTTGTGCTGGAGAAGAAACTGACTAGAATCTGTATCATCTACATGTATGATTTGTAATGATCTACATGTAGACTCTACATCATCTCTAACTGTATGCCTAGCGTAAACTGTGTGTAGTGTTAGTACGAAGTACTGTTACTGACTAGGAGTCGAGTCTACTGTTGTTAGCCCGACCAGTAAATTACCACAGATCAGCATGATCAGGCCCTAACTACACGCAGCCGCTGTCGTGAAGCGACGTGGCTGCACCTGTATTCCTTCGCAGGCTTACCGGTCATAACGTCCCCATGTCAAAACGTCCCCGAGCCAAAACGTCCTCGGGTACGACCAAAACGTCCCCGGGCCCAGCTGGCACCAAAACGTTCTCGGGTCAAAATGTTCTATGTCATAAATTTTTATAAAATCTACGTATCACTTATCAATTCATAACGGTAAATGTGAAGAAATTTTGTTATTTAGAGCAGCATTTAGGTGGCTCGCTGCTAGCTAGCTGTGCTGCCGTGCGCGCTGTCTGCTCCTATGCAACGCGAATTCGATGCAACGCAGTGATCGCTGAGTAGTTGCGATCAAGATTATTCCCATAAGTAGATAAGTGACAAAAAAAAAAAACGGTGAAAATTCCATTTCTACTGGACTCGAATCTCATTCAGATGCAAGTATTTAGGTTACTGGATAACTAGGGTGAGTTTGTGCATGTTTGGAGGTCATTCAACAAACAGGTGCGAAAGTACACTAGCGCCCATATGCGCCACAGTGTATTTTCTTCATGCATTTCTATTGAGTCCGCTGGATTATGCACCATATAGACGAGACCCTCCGCCCGTTGGCCTGGGCCTGGCATGCAAGAGGAGGCAGAGCGGGGATCGGACTGACGTTTTGACCCACAGAGCGCGCGCGGACAAAAGCGGGGACGTTCTGGTACTTGACCCGGGGACATTTTGGTTGGAACACGGCGGGGACGTTTTGACCCGGGGACGTTTTGACCGGATTCGCTTCGCAGACGTTGTCATTTTTCAGTGTAGTTGTGCGACTCCTTCATGAATATCTTTATTAGTCATGGAAAACTAAAATACAAGGAATTATCGTAATCTATGATAATCATTCAATAATCGGTATGCGATTTTTTGTTTAATTACGTCAAAAACTCACCGAAATCTGTGGCTGAAATCAGGTCTGTAAACGTCCTTATTGCTTCACTCCTCATCTGCGTGTTATTTGAATGGCATTTACTCTTGTATACTACAACGTACAACTTACAGTAGGTAGTCGGAGAGCTAGAGGGCGCCTCTCCGACTACCTACGTTGTACGTTGTAGTACATGTATACGAGAGTGAATGCCATTCAAATAACACGCAGATGAGGAGTGAAGCAATAAGGACGTTTACAGACCTGATTTCAGCCACAGATTTCGGTGAGTTTTTGACATAATTAAACAAAAAATTGCATACCGATTATTGAATTATTATCATAAATTACGATAATTCCTTGTATTTTAGTTTTCCACGATTAATAAAGATATTCATGAAGGAGTCGCACAACCACACTGAAAAATGACAACGTCTGCGAGGGAATAGAGGTGCAGCCGCTGTCTCTACAGCGGCTGCGTGTAGCTACATCAGGCCCGGGCCTAGCCCGACCAGACACTGTTACGCTATGCGAAAACAGCGTCTGACGAGCACGGCATGCAGCCTCGAAGTGAGGAACCTCAACACAGCTACAAAACTTAGGAACATGTATACTTTTCTCCTTTAAACAGAATACTTTACTCACGTTAAATGCATGTTTCTATTATAGAAGAATAGTTCGCCACACTGGGTCCATGGAGACCACTTGCGATAAGTCCGTGGAACAAATAAATGACACTTTCTGGCGCAATTCCTGACCGTCGGGCTTCGTCGTTGCAGAATTCAAAATGGCGCCTTGACTTATGCGCATGCGTGACCGGATGTGCTCCAGAGCGAGCGCGTGTGCGTTGAAAGTGTCGAACAAACCTTGGCATCTGCTACACAATAACCGTGGTATGGAGCTCAATGTTCCTCGCCCGACCAGACGCCAGCCGCCGCCAAGCCCAGTACAGTTTATAGCTGTATACTAGTAACCGTGCGTACGCTGCTTGAGTGTAGCAGCACGGTCGACAGCGCGACCTTTTGAAAGGGCATTCACATCACGTGACCACCCGATATCTAAACTTGGCCTGGCGTGAAAGATTGTGTACCATGTGGACATGCTGGATATGATGATCAATTTCGGTAAGTTTCATTGCGTACATTTGAATACTAATATCATCAGATGTAGAGTAAATATTGAAGAGTATACTCGATGAGTTTGAGGTGACAAAAATGATCGTAAGTATCAAAAGTCAAAGCTATCGTGATACGATTACGTCGCTCTCCTAGTGGTTGGTGGTCGTGCGAGTACAGCCCTGTCGCGACGTACCATGTATAGTAAGGGTACTAGGTCTCGCGCAGGGACGTAATGATCGCGCATAGCGTAACTGCGTATAGCAAGCATTAATACGCGTAAGACTAAGCGCAAAATTTGCCGATACGCCCATGGAATAAACATACCTGACAACCGCTAAAAATGAGAAGGAAGCAGGTAAGAAATTTAGATTTCAAACAAATTTTTCACTAAATTTCCAATTTTTTTGAACAAATTTTTCACTAAATTTCCAATTTTTTACGTTATAATTTACCTACCTTAGCTTAAAATCTTTTTTTGAGGATGTTGTAGCCAAGACGTGTCGTCTCGCTTGTCTCGTTCGTATGATCGTAGCCGATAGAATTCGTATTTTGTTCGATCGATCGTTTATAATATTCTACGAAAGCCGAAGCACGTTCAGCCGCAGAGAGGGGCAGACACTTTCACGCATGAAACTACATAGGGCAGCTGCGCGATCTTTACATACCCCGAGAAGGTGAACGCATAAAAAAAAGTCCGACATACAAACGGCGACAGCGCTCTACTCCGTCATCGTATCATCAGGAGATTCTGGGAGGTGATTTTTCTGCATTTTCTGCATTTTCATATTCATTGAGAAATTCAGGTACGATTATGGAATAACTTCTATTATAAGAGCATTTCAAATTTTCGTGCGCGATATCTAGACCCCTCAACCATACACAGCGACTGGGCTGTGTATAGAGTAAAATATCCCGTTTGCGGCAGTTTAAGCATTGTTAAGAGTTTTTCCAACTTGTAAACAAATCAGACAAATTATTTTCAACCATTTCATATATCATAGACAAGATTATTCATTAATGCAATTGTTTTCATGAAAGAAATTTACCATTGACCAACGCAGTTTTCATGATTTACTAGGGCAAAACCCGGCACAATTTTCGCCGATGAGGGATAAGCAAGGGCGATATGCGACGTAGTATTTCTGCTTGCAGCATGTACAATCCCTATGCAATACGCGCGTGCTCCGCGATATTTAGCTGAACGCCTTCACATGTCTCGCGAACATTGCGTAAGCGCCAATTCCCATTGCGAAAGCACGTGAAAATAGCGTGCGCACATGCATTGGCCGCAAACAAGATCGCACTTCTGGCGGTGTTGTTGATGTCTTTCTCGTGTTTTTCTCATTTTTTTCGATGGTAACATCCACTTTCTGAAAAAAATGGCGGCCCACATCGGCTCGCGAAAATTCTATTTTACGTGAGGATATGTTTTCAAAATCCATGAACTTCGAGAAAACGAAAAAAAATCCACTTTCTTGGACCATTGTTTCTTAACTGTTATGTTCAGAAGTACCGAAAATTTCATTTTGGATGCGATATGTTGTCATTTAGGTGAGAAAATTTCACTTTCGTCAGAGATCGTGCCCATTTTATCGGTTGGTTTTTGTTGATTGCTAGTGTGTTAGTACATGTGTAGTGTGCATGTAACAGTGCAATGCTGTGTTTAGCTGTATATTACCGTGTATGTTGTACCTGCCGCGAACGGCTGCACGGCCGCTTACTGACGCAGTTACTCTAGTTAGCCCGGGCCGTGCGCAGCATGCAACTTGCAAGGGTTCTTCTAACTATACACAGCCCAGTCGCTGTGTACATGGTACGTCGCGACAGGGCTGTACTCGCACGACCACCAACCACTAGGAGAGCGACGTAATCGTATCACGATAGCTTTGACTTTTGATACTTACGATCATTTTTGTCACCTCAAACTCATCGAGTATACTCTTCAATATTTACTCTACATCTGATGATATTAGTATTCAAATGTACGCAATGAAACTTACCGAAATTGATCATCATATCCAGCATGTCCACACGGTACACAATCTTTCACGCCAGGCCAAGTTTAGATATCGGGTGGTCACGTGATGTGAATGCCCTTTCAAAAGGTCGCGCTGTCGACCGTGCTGCATGCTACACTCAAGCAGCGCGGTACGCACGGTTACTAGTATACAGCTATAAACTGTACTGGGCTTGGCGGCGGCTGGCGTCTGGTCGGGCGAGGAACATTGAGCTCCATACCACGGTTATTGTGTAGCAGACGCCAAGGTTTGTTCGACACTTTCAACGCACACGCGCTCGCTCTGGAGCACATCCGGTCACGCATGCGCATAAGTCAAGGCGCCATTTTGAATTCTGCAACGACGAAGCCCGACGGTCAGGAATTGCGCCAGAAAGTGTCATTTATTTGTTCCACGGACTTATCGCAAGTGGTCTCCATGGACCCAGTGTGGCGAACTATTCTTCTATAATAGAAACATGCATTTAACGTGAGTAAAGTATTCTGTTTAAAGGAGAAAAGTATACATGTTCCTAAGTTTTGTAGCTGTGTTGAGGTTCCTCACTTCGAGGCTGCATGCCGTGCTCGTCAGACGCTGTTTTCGCATAGCGTAACAGTGTCTGGTCGGGCTAGGGTTCTTCTAGACTTCTTATGGTATTCTGAGTACAATTATGACGAAAACCTTGCGTTTAGACATCAGTACATTTAACGAATAAGTGGAATTCAATGGGGTTAAGCTTGTACAGGTCAAAAGTGCAAAAAAAAAAAAGAAGAAAGGCGTTTAGACCCAACTCGTTAACTCTGTTTGTCCGATTGCGTGTTGTGTGCCGACATTTGATTGTCTTTAATTTTACCTCGATCTTGAGCGCTCTCTTTCTTGCTGTTCTTGCTTCGCAACTTCTGCTAATGCTGCAGTCTGAATCGCCACGAGTTCCTCGATATTATCCTGGACGAAGGTGTTTTCCACCTCGGCTTCAATCCCTTCTTCGTCGGCCATTTCGTCAGAGTTTAGTGGATCACCGTTGTCCATAGGCCCAAGCAGTGATTTTCACGTCCAATATGGTGGTCTCCCTCTCACAAATGCCTGCACATAATCATCACAGACGCGACACGCATGCTGCAGTGTGTGCGAGTATTGTACAGCATGTGTGCAAGCGCCATGGGCGAGCGAGCAACGCGGCTGATCGCCGTGCACCGTACAGCGCATGCGTAGAAGATCGGTGCAATAAAGTAGGACGCCCCCTTCGTTTGGAGTTTCCTCCTCTTTTGTCTGTTTTGACTTCCTGTTTGTGCACTGAAATTCGTAATGTTTATTAAAATTTTCTCACGCCAAAATACTTTCTCATACTAACCAAAGTGTTACAGTATCAAGAAAAAATCACAAAAAACCCTTAAAAGCAGTCATGATGATATGAAATTAGGCGAATAGAATGAACTACCAGATTAAGTATGTCTCTCAAGTTCCTTGCCAGCCCTGTAGCTGAGCATTATTTTTAGTATCATAGTGGGTTAGACAGCTAGATTTCAAAAGAGTTGGTTCAGACTGTTTTGTCTATTGTACTCCAGGGGCCCGTTTCATAAAACTTGTTATCAGTGACAACTGCCACATTTCTATGACAAATTTGCTCTCAGCCAATCAGATGCAAGGATTTCAGTAGCTTGTCACATCTATGACAACTTGTCACTGATGACAAGTTTTATGAAACGGGTCCCAGGTCTCCCCCATAGAGGAAATTGACATAGATCTACAGACAAATTCTGCAGTCCGCCTTGTACTTCGAAGAACTCAAACCAAGAACTGAGATCTTCGTGATAAGGTACTAGTGTAACCCGTAGTCCGAGCATCAGTAAGAGCAAAAATATTCGACACTGAGGATGCTTATCATAATCCTTGAGTGATAGTTCATTAAATTATAATAATTATGCTCAGTATTATATTGCATACTATAATATAGACATATTAAAGTTTAAAAAATAATGCATGATCAAGCTGGCGAAAACGCATCATCATCATAACAACTAGTGTTCGTTGCTGACATCATTGATTTGCAAAAGGGAGCGCAAAGTCATTGCTAATGACTGCTGCGTGCAGTTAATTATTAAGCAACCGATTATGAGAACATAGATTCGCTTTATTCCTTTCAGTTAATTATTATCTATTAAGTGAAATGCTATCGTTGGATTAGTCATTATACCAGTCCTGTGTTTTGCAACAATCTTCCTATCAAACTTACATTTTGAAATATGACATTTAAAGTTTCTGAAAGTAAAATTCCCCCATGAAATTAATATAAGATTAAAATACACCAGTTTATCAATGTGGAGTACACCATCTAATGGGAGGATGTTGTATTGGCTCCGTCATGGGGGAGGGGGGGGGGGTGGCGATGTGACATGGGTAGATAGGCCTATTAAAAAAGGCTCCTGACTCCCAGTCAGAGGTTCCTAGTTCGAATCCAGTCCATTGTTCATGTCCTTGGACAAGATGATTTTAATCCACCATGTCTTAACCCAGGTGTTAATGGTTACCTGGCAAGGCTAGGTCCAGGAGGCTACAGTAATGATGATAGGGCCCTCTGGAACGAACCGTGCCAACACTGAGAGGCTATCAAACCGTTAAGACTCATTTTATCTGTCCAAATCATGATTTGTATGATTGTATACAAAACATGCATTGTGTAGATTACGAGTGGTTACGTTTTCTTTTCTTCACGTTGTATGTCAAGTTTTAAAGCATTCTGATCATTGTTTCATGACAAAGTGGGAAACTCCACTCCTTTCTTCATTTTTGTCCGAGTTTACATTTTTTTTTGGCAATTCTGTTTATGATACTGTGTTTGCATGTGGGTTACAGTGTGTGTGGGTGTGTGCGTGCGTGTGTGTAAGTTACAGTTAGAGTGTAGGTTGCTTTATGTTTTAAACGTTGAAATCAGTGTATAATCAAATCTTATTTTTATTTCTTTTTTTTTATTAGAATTAAGGAAAGACTCAATAGAAATAATATACAATTGGAGTAAATCTTATCACAGAAGTGAAGTACTGAAGGGACAATTCAAAATGATTGGTATAGGAATGGTAAAGTTTTCCATGTATTTTTGTTCTTCACAAAATAAGGATTATAGTCATAACATCGTCGCCTCAAAAATCGATCCATATACACGAACAATCATGGATACTCTTGTGCGTGTATACCTTCTTTGATTAGCTCACAATTACGTGATTACAATGTTATTACCGCATGATTATATGACATGATATAATGTATTTAATTACACACACACACACACTCATTATATATATATATATAAATATACATATATATATATATATATATGTATATATGTATATATATATATATATATATATATATATATATATATATGTATATATGTATATGTATATATATGTATGTATATATATATATATATATATATATATATATATATATATATGTACGTGTAATTATATATTCTATTTATATACAGGGATGAAACTTGATTGTTGGTATATTCGTTCATAAGCATGAACGAATATGCATGTCCTGTGATCTTTATCTATTTTTTTTTTGCCATCGTTTTAAGGCTTCCGGTGCAGGCATTGCTCATGTATGTACAAATTCCTTCGGCACCATCACTGTACAGCCACCATCACCACATCCATGTCACATTGTCATTCTTGGGAATAACAACCATCGTCATAATTAATCATTCTTCACAAAATATGTGGATTGAAACCCTAGAGTATAATATCATGATCACATCTACTATTGTAAACATACATACGCGCACAGACGCACACAAACACGCACACTTACACACTAGCACATGCAAGTATAGAAAACGAGTCTATATTCTGTGGGTGACCTTGCATTATCGCTTTAATCAAGTTCACGTCAAACTTGAGAATGTTCATACAGCGTTTGAAAGAGTTGTGACTTTATTCTTATTTCTAAAGCATGTTCAATGACATTCCAAAAAAGGAAGTTTCATTTCTTTGCATGAGCATCAACATTTGAAACTTGGATTTCATCCAAATTATGTTTAGATAAAAAAAAAAAAAAAAAAACTGATGCCAATTAATTATGCGAGATATTAAGCAGCGAAGGGTTTCGTTCTCGATGCTGATTCATTGAGTGCCTGTAATCTGTCCTCTTTTTTTTTTCTTCTTCTTTTTGTTGACAATTACTATATTTACAGAACAAGCTTTGGTCGAGGAATACTATCACCAAAGGACGTTTGGTTTGGTTTGCATTGCTTTTGCTTTGGTTATATTTCTGTATTTTTCTACCAATCGTACAGTTGCTATTCAATACAAATAATTGATACAAAGTATGCAATAAAAAAATAAATGCATAAATCAATACAGGAATAATCAATATCGTTAAAAAACCGTCCTTAATATTAAGTATAATGCAGCATTTTATGTATGTTATGTATGTTACTTTGTATTACTTTATTAGGAAATAAAATCATTCTGAGTTGAATTGAATTGAATTTTGATGCATACTGTTATCGTCTAAACGTCAAGAAGGGAGAAATCAATACAAGGGACCGTCATCATAAGCAGAGCTTGATGAGGCCCTATTGCCAATTTATACCATTATATCACTACACCATTAAACCTATACACAGATATTAAGTTAATAGCTTTATATTATGTACATCTTAAATGTTACAATCGGTGTATGTCTACACCAAGTGCATTCCGTGTATCAAGACATCATCAGTAGTCATCGCCACAATTGAAAGGAGAAGGCCACTGCTTAACTTGATTGCTCAGAATGACGTCTGCTACTTGCCTGTATTCAACAGAGAAAATAAAACAGAAAGTAGAAACGATTATGTGGTACTTCTCTGTAAAAACAATAAACGAACAATTACAAGAACAAGGCGATTATATATGCACTCTCGCAAGTGCTTAAATATATTTTTTGGGTTAATTTGGCGAGAAATATCTCGACCGATGCTAAGAACGACGAAATGAATGTGAAAGGTGTATTTTGCCAATCATCTCTGACCAGAAATATGATTATGCAAGTTATTTCTTTTTATTACAAGAATGTTCAATGGAAATAATTTTCCTTGATAAATTTTAGCAAACTATGATTAACAAGTCGAATTTGATAGACGTGTATAAACGCGTATTTACAAATACCTTCATATCGATCAGAATTATATCAGTGATGATATAGTATAATAAGCAAATCAATATAACTCTCCTCCCCATGATAAGCCAAATAACATAAAGGTTTATAAAAAGAGGACTTTTTTTCAAGCCAATCGGACTGCATGCCTGGGTTATATAACTTATTATAACTATGCCTTGTCTGTGGTCAGAGACAAAGGGTAACAAAAAGCGTTCATTTTACCCAATCATGGTTGTGGCCGGAATTAAATAACTTATATTCGACTCTGTCTGTCTGACTTTCAATAAACCACATAAGAGAAATACTTTTCGCCAATCATCACACCGTCTGGACTGCCTGTTGAAAGATCTTGTTTTATGGAAATGAGCACTGACCACTAAATCTGATAATTCTGGTAGTTGACCCTGAATGGCAGCTGCCTCCGCCTCTGGGAGATTACATAAGCCTACTTGGCAGGCAGTGATAATAATAAACCTATCAATTTATTGAAGTTGATTGGGGAATGAGGCCTTGGCTTTTATTTGGTGCTTGTTTAATTGGCACTTCTATCATAGTGGGTAAATTCACACTGGAACTATACAATTTTATCTGAGACATGTTTGAATGTCATAATCTAGATAAAAACTCAAAGGAACAATGACAATCCATCTTCATATTCAAAGCATCCTGTCAGCTGAGATGTTGAATTATATTTTTTGAATTCATAGAATTAATATAATTAAGGTTAGCTGAGTAAGTCTGATTTAACACCGTGATCTATTTTAGCTGAATAATATTGTTTGCATAGAAAATTTTGTTATATATACTATAATCAAGATATGTATATAAAAATGTACATGATACAATGATGCATGTATGTGTGCATACATATCGATCTATTTCTCTATCCATATATATATATATATATATATATATATATATATATATGGGTATGTATGTGTGTGTATAGGATAGGACTGGTGCACAGATGTATATTGTGTATATATGAGCATGTATTATGTATGTATGTATGTGTATAAATTTGTGCCTTATAAACTGTGCACATTTAGCCACGGTAAATCTTGTTATTTCATGTCAGATAACCACATGTAGAATGCTTTGTTTTCATTTATTACTACAGTATTTTACATGGTGCATAGTCGGTCATTACTACGGCAAAGGCCCCTGAACGTGTTAACTTTAATAGCAGACTCAGAAGTATAGGGTCTCCGTACCGTCAAGCCTCGACTTATTTTGGAGACCCTTCTGTTTAAGTTCCCTAAGCTGTTTGTACTTGTTTTGTTTTGTACCATAGCTAGTGTGTGTAGATATACTGTTTGTCATAAATGACTTGTACACAATCATATCTGATTTAATGGAATTAAGCAGAAATAAATCAAACTATGATCAAATCAAATCAAATCAAATCAAAATACTGTCATATTCTGACGAAGGGTGATTAGCCCGAAAGCTTAGGAAAGGGGTTGCAACTCTAACATCGTAGCTATATGTAACGTACGTCTCCGGTGCAAGATGCTGTCAATACTCCTTTCACCACCCCGCCATGTTTAGCTTTATATTATATATATATATATATATATATATATATATATATATATATATATATATATGTGTGTGTGTGTGTGTGTGTGTGTGTGTGTGTGTGTGTTGAGTAAGTTGTCCACGTGTTGGCGTGATAGTATCATCAAAGACAAGACTGAAACAAAGTTCATGGTGTATCTTCACCGACATTTCTGTACACAGTAATAGTCTGTTGGTGAATACAGCATGAATTTTGTTTCAGTTTTGTTTTTGATGATATATGTGTATATATTAATATATATATATATATATATATATATATATATATATATATATATGATATACATGGCACATGCACATGAAATTATGTTCCCACTTAAAATTAGACATTACATTGAATTGTCAAAATGATAGGGCATGTTAAAATCACCATTGCGTAGATCATAATACTCATTATTATTCAAGAACAATAATATTGATGGGAAGAGAGAGAGATTATTACACTTAAATGGAGAATCAACAGTAATTCCGGTGAATATGCTCTTATTGAATGAAGAAAATAAAATAATGAAAGAAACCTACTTGAGCAAGCTGAGCAGGAACACTTTCCATCGGCACAGCAGTCACCAGTTTCGCAGCACGACCCTTTGCAGGTGCACTCTTTTCCGGCTGAAAATCAAGGAAAAGTTATACATTACTATTCAGAATAGACTTCATCACAGGAAGAAAACAAACAAACAAACAAACAAACAAACCGAGAAAATGTTTTATGCAGCATAATACAGTTCCCTCGTTGAATGAAACGACACCTAAAAAGGGGAGAGTTAAGGAAATAGCAGGGATGGTATCAGAGTTTTAGTTGGGAGCTCTATCATCTTGATAACTATACATGTACTTCAAATGACTTTGCCTTAGGTAAGAATCTGTACATGGAACCTATGCGCAGCTGAAGATTTCATGTGATAGGAAAAGTACGGTTATACTTTGTGATGTATCAAACAGAATAAGAGAGGTAACTTGCTGAGAAAAACATTTCTTGAGAACTTTTTTGTTTTGGGTTTTTATTTATCTATTTATTTATTTATTTATTTATTTGTTTGTTTATTTATTTATTTATTTATTTATTTATTTGGGGGGGGGAGGGTTAAAGGTGATTTAAAGAATAGAAAGGACTTCGTGTAGGATCATCAGACAATCAGTTCCATACATCAAAATATAATGTCGTATGGTATGGATTTAGCTGTGATATGAGTTTTTGATATTTTGAAAGATTTTCAGGCAGACAAAGGCTGGCAGATTTCGCGGCCGAAACGCCGTATTCATTTTTCGTGTTTACCTCGTGTTTACCTCACTTCGTGAGACAGAAGATTAGCTTTATTTCCTTCTTGAAATATTTTTGATAATGATTATATATCCCCGGTATGTGGAACAAGCCTATCGGGCTTGGGACTTACGCTCGACAAGCTTGCTTCTAAGTAGGTTCCATCATATTTCTTGCTTAAATTTCATTCTCGGATTCCAACTTAGAGATTGACCACTTTGTTCTATATGTTTGCAATATTCTATCATGCTTTCTAGCTGGATATCATGTATTATTTCATTTTCTTTATTTGATGTATTTTTTTTCACCGAGAAATATGAAAATAAATTGATATTGAAATCATTGTGCCTTTCTACGCACCATTTTCCGTTGGACTACACACGCAATCAAGCTCGTGCTCTTTGTGTATCTGTTTTTCCCACGTCGTTTTTTTTTTTCTATTTCATTATCTCAATTTGTTTTGTTTGTGTTTTCATTGTTTATATCTACTCCTAGGCACAATTCCCTTATATTTACAACTATGTATCTTTATATTGAATCGGAAACAAAGATCAAATTGTTGTTTGTTGTTTGTTTGTTTGTCATTTTTCCATCTCAGAAGATGGCTGCATAGCCCATGGATGGGGTCCAGTTGGAAGTGAGGCGGGACCACTTCACCGGGTTATCACCATGCTCTCTGCGATGAATGTATGAAGCGGGATCTTTAACGTGCAGCATGACACGGGACCTTCATTTCATGTCCTATCCGAGGGACAGAGTGTTTTGCCTCTTGCTAGAGGAACCTCCTGAACACCCCCCCCCCCCCCGCCCCCCTCCTATAGTTACGAGTATACGGTCTCAGTCTGAGGAGAGCTTAGGGACACAGAACGATTACAACAAAAGGGGTCAGTTAGAAGTTAATGGCAGGGAGCTATCAAGATGGTAAGGTAGGGGAAACTATGCAAGGGGGTGAATAGACATAAGGGAGAGGTGGGCCAGTGATGAAGGCAAGGATCATGCATGGGGGCAACCTGTCTAGGGTAAAGATGAATAGGGAGGCAACATCAAACAAGATAGGGAATTGGGTTGGTGATACCGGAATGGATTGTAAATTAATAATCAACTGATGATGCACTAAATTCTTGTGAGATTCTGCAGTATCCTTTTTTTTTTTCTGTATATTGATGTTATTAAAGTCATCTATTGTGTTTGATTTCTCGTGAAACGTGCTTCAGGCAAGTTTCAATCATTAATATGAAAGATGGTCCGTGGGATTACCGGCTATACGCATTATGTTTACGGAAGGATTCTCTGTTTTTGTATATGTTTTGTTGTTGTTGTTTTTCCTTGGATTATGTCGACAAATAGAAATCCATTACTCCAAGTCTGTAGATCTGTTTCCAATGTAAAATCAAATACCGCCCCTTTACCATGTAATAGGCAAAAGCAATGCTGATGTGGTATATTATATGCTATAAGTGCATTTGATAGTCAGTAAATGTGCATTTAGCCAGGTGTCCGTAATCCATGTTATTGAAAAGGAGCTTGAAAATCTTAGTGTGAAAGAAGTATAATTCTTATAATCTTTTTATGATAATTCTGGCGTTTGTGTGAAAGAAACTATTAATTCGAGTCGGAGAGTTATCATTTTAAGTGATGCTCCTAGTTATGGTATGTCTGATTGCAAGGTGTGTTATCAAACTGTTGTCAAATTCTTCTGAATGATAATCACTCGAGTGTTTTGCTAAGTTTTGGTCAAGTATAAATCTTGGTTATATGTTATTGGAATGCACTAAGCTTTTGCGAGTTGAGTGAAAGTAAAAAAAAAAAGTGTTGCTCTAAAAACACTTATAAATCAGACAGAATATGTGACGATATTTGGAACTCTCTTCCTTCTGAAATTCGAACTAAAGTCTATGTACTCTTTTAAGAAAGCCGTAAAGACAATGATGCTCTCTGGATATCAGTGATCTCATAATGCATTGTTATTGTATTGTATATCAAAATTCCCTCGTGGAAATATCTCCATACTTGATTTATTGCGTATACTTATAATGCTATATAACCGACCATGACCTGTAATTGTTCACCTGTACCTCGGTGAGAAAATACAATGTCATGCTTTACTGATCAGCGATCCAGGTGATCTTGTGTAAACCTTTATATAGAGAAAGCAGACAGACCTCTCCCTTCCTTTCTCCTTTCTTCTATCCTATCTCTATGCAAGTCATCCCTCCCCTCCTATTTTCCTATATATTATGTACGAGGGCTGCATGTTATTCAAGCAATGCTTAAGCTGTAGCCCTTCTGTGTTATCCATTGCATCGCTGATATGTTTTCGTGTACATTGTAAAGGCAATGAAGAAATTGTATTAATTCTGCTGTATATTGTAAAGGCAATGAAAAAAAAATTGTTTATGTATATCTATGGCATAAACAATGTATGCAGGTGATGTATCTGCATGTGCAATGATATAATGCAGGAACCAAATCAAATCAAAATCAAAAGTTCAAAAAAGAAATGGGGGGGGGGGGCAGATTGTCTTTACAAGTACGTATAATAGACTTAAAATCAACAGTCCAGTATCATAAACACATTTAATAAACACACATAATAATTATATTCTGCAGCTAGACGACTTGTTCTGTAGACGCGCCACGGAATCAATAGTGAGTCAATGCCCACGAAATCATTTCGTAACGAAATGATCGACTGATTTCGTAACGAAATACTAGTAGGTCATACAATTTGTTGGCGCCCCGTTCAGCTCGTACCAGCTCGCAGCCTCATGTCGCACAGTATGACAGTGGGCATTCGGCTTTAGACCTGCTTGCGACGCAAGCGCGAAGACGACGCAGCCTCCAGGGTTGGATAATGGAAACGGCAGCTGCGTGCATTATTATTATGTGCAGATCATCTTTTTTTTTTTTTTTTCATTTTTGCGTAATTATAGCATCATCTTGATTAGTGTTCGCGTCGCAGAACTAAAGGTCGCTAAACATTGCCTTTAGTAAGAATTTGTAACAAATGCTCTCATGAACACAAAATAACTATCAAGAATCTCGACAGATTTTAATCGGAAATTAAAACTGTTTATGATGTATTCCTGAAGTGCTGCAGTCCAAACTATTATGTTCCTCGCATAAAAGGTTCATTCACTTTATAAGCGACACAAAGCAAAATATTTCCAAATTGTCATATGCCTACATTAACCAATATGAAGTGTTGAAGATAAATAATCTCAATATCAAATTGCTTTTCCAGTACTTTTGAAATAATTTAAAACATTGATAAAAAATATTCAAATTCAAATTCAAATTCAAACTTTATTTTCACTTTTTTATTTCAACAGAATGTACAAGAAACAATATTGTAAATTTGACATGGGAGTCGTTGAAAATATACATAACCAGATAGGATTAACATCATGTTCATGTCTACATGATCAGTACAAAAAAGATACATACACTCTATATACACTCTGCAAAAAAAAAAAAAGAAAAAAAGTGGAGGTACCCACTCAAAAGAATATGCTTGTATCATGTGGGTATCTCTGAGGGAAAGGGGAAATAAGGGGGGGGGGGTGAAAAGCTTACAACTACAAAGAGTGCGGGAAACTGGGGAAAGTCGGGAATAGAAAAAAAAAGAAAGAAAGCAAAAGTGTGAAAAAAGGGAAGAAAAAACAGGGAAAAGAGGAAGAGAGAGAGAGAGAGAGATTGCCAACAACCCTCATATACCTTCGACATAATCACATTTTAGAATGCATTAATATACTGTATACATTTACTACCATTTAAAATAGGATATTTTTGTATAACAGATGACACACATTGAATTGTCGTTCATTGTTATGGGTTTAACTTGCAAACGAAGAGCTAAACATAGCGCGTTGTGTGTACAGCACTGACATTTCTGAAGTTCATATCTCCAATAAACTACTTCAAGATCCATCTCAATGAAGACAAAAAAAGAGGCCAAAAGAGTCACAAAATACTTATCAGTGACGAAATTGTGGGCAGTCTAAAGAGAATTGTCATTCGCTTTCCAAGATAACAAAAGTCCATCTTCTACAAAGAAACGTAATAAAAGATGGGATTGGTTGCATTAATTTAATGACGATTTTAACTTCGCACAAAATAAATGTTGTTATCATATTCTGATTATGTATTGCACCAGTGGCGGCTTTAAAATAAGCGCTGCACAGAGCGTCAATGTGAGCTCTTTTTTTTTTCACATGCATGCATTGTTAGCTGAACAAAGAAAATCCTCCATTTTATATTTCGATCAATCCATGCACTATGTCTCATGTGCACACATTAAGAAACCGCATTTCACATACGTACATCTATGACAAAGCGAAATTATGATTGCCTTACCTTTGCAGCACTCGCACTTATTATCAGGCATGTTGACAGAAATCCGAAGATGGGTTTTATGGTCAGAAGAACTGTTGGATGCTTCTCTGCTATCTCACACCCTTGGTTGATGCTTTCTCACCAAAAATCTACTGTTTGTCGTCAGGAATGTACCCAGTATTTAAGGCATTCTGTTTTGATTTTTGCGCTCAACTCGCTGGATAACAGGAACTAGGTATATTAAAAATGAGATTCGTGTGCAAAAAGAAAAGAAAAAAAGAATGAGCAACAACCATGATCTAAATATTCAAATATTCAGCTGTTGGTGTGCACACGACACGCGCTTCATTCGTGCGTCTGAGATGGTTTTCGTAGTCTTCCCAAAATATACCGCGAAATGGCGTTGATGTGATAATTCCTGTGTTACAGGATTGTAATTTTCTTCCTTACCCCCTTAAGATGAAACTATTGCTTTATAGGGATGATGTAAATGATAAAGATTTTTTTTTCGTCATAACATTAAATTTCAGTTTCACGAGTTAAAAATATAGCTATCGTAATCAAAAAGAGAAAAAGGAGAAAAGAAAAAAAAAGGAGAAAGGAAAAAGCTTGTGCGTGTGTGGGAATAGTTGATATTCAAGCGATATAAATCGAGACATGCAGACAAACAAACAAACTGTTGACCTTATCAAGACGACTTGGAATTATATAACGACCTGCGTATATTGCCCTGTTGAACATTACAGAAAGTCTAAAAGTAATTTCTTCAAATAAACAGACTATTACCCATGCACAAACAGCACTGATATTACTTAAATCAGGGTTTCTTTGCATATTGCAACTTATTCAAATTCAAATTCAAACTTTATTTTCACTATTTTTTTCAAATTCATTTATTTTTTTTATTTCATATTCATCTGCCTCTCATAATGGACATCGCCGGCTATATAACATGGGAATACAAGTCTATTACACAATTCAACGTTCTTCTATACACAATATTGTATTACGACACACAGACGCAGACAGACATCCTTATGTACACACACGCACACACACGTACATGTACTTTCAAGTTTGATGTTGTAGGACTTCAAGAACACTCCCTCGGACCTCTGTAGTTAAGTATGGTCCTATTGGGAGTAAAAATTTCCACTAATTTCAGTCTGTGCAGAGATCAATGAAAAACTTTCCACATGAACCTAAACGTGATCGCACACACCCGTATACACGCTCAGCTCATAATAAGCCTACTTGCTCACGAAGAAGAGACTGAACATTTTGAAAGGTAATTTTAGTATGACGATAGCGGTGATGATGTTTGTGTGTGTGTTTGAGGGACACTTTAGAGTTAGAGGAATCGCATATTAAAGCACACATCAATCACGTAGATGTCATGGCATCAATTTCTCCATTTATTTACAAAACAAATCATGGAAGATTTATCATTTCGAGTACCACTCTATCTCTGAAGTCATAATCAAAGGTTGTTATAACACTGCTACACTGCTTAGTCAATTTAGATGAGAGAGCTTCTGAGATTATTATTCATTCAAGTTAAATAAAACAGGATCCTGCTACATGCAAGGCAATGACATCATATGTCATTTGCATATTAATGTAAGAACCAAGAATATTGCTGTGTTAGCGCACTTGAGTAAATTCAATTTTTCAATGTGATCAGTTATTCGGTAACTTTTTAATGTCATGATCAATTTGATGAAAGGTCAGTCCTTCGGTTTGCATGATAATTATTTCTGTTTGTTGTGCCGATGTAAGCATACACTGCAAAAACATCGGTGTTAGATTTAACATCATGGGTGTTAAATCTAACACCGATCAATCTTCAATAGAGGACCACACCCTCAGGTGTAGAAAATGTATTGTGACGGTGTTAAAAAGTGTTCACCTGGCACTTTGTGGTGTTAATTTGACACTGTAGCTGGTGATATTTTTGACACTGCGCTAGAGTTAATTCATTAATGACACCGCATGGTGTTCATTTGATATTGGTGGTGTTCATTTCAATGGTATATAGGAACACCCGTCCAGCTTCAATAGGAGACCACACCAACTGGTATTACTGTGGTGTAAATGTGTTTACACATATTTTTTTTTTCAAAAATCAAGTACTTTATCGGAAAGTTCTTCATCGTCTTGTTGAAGTTCAGAATTAACAAGAAATTCAGTAACTAAGGAACTATCAAAAAAAAAAACAATTTTATATTTTGAAATGACACCCGGAGGTGTTAATCTAACACCATGAATGAGCAACGGAAATTTAACACCAGCTCGGTGTTTCATATTATTTAACACCGGACTTTTTGCAGTGTAGGGTCGGGTTGCTCTTCATTCGTGTAACTGTCATACACTGTACTTATACCTTTTATATCGGGCCATCGTTATATTACAGTCATACACCTCTTTAAGCACAAACACCAATACGCAAATGTATATCTATATGAAGACCACTCATGAATATGCAATACCTGCTTGTTGTGTCTTTTTTCTTTCAAGCTGATCTCTCGGCTGAAACGCACTCTCGCACAAGTTACACAGATGTAACTTTTGCCCATTTTCTTTTTTTTTTTTACTTCTCTTTTATGGCTGTCGTATCTTCAAGCTATATGCTTATTCGACGACAGTCTTCTGCATTCACGCTCCCAATACAATGTGCCATAATTCAGTCGGATCATTTGATTCACTTTATTCCGAGTGGTTCACAATTGATGTTACAATCTCTTATTCTTTTCTTTAATCTGATGTACACGTATTATATCTCAGTTTTATATTCGGATGTAGGCCTATACACACTGTATGTTTTATTGTCTCGAAAACAAAAAAGAAATGACTGTATTTCATTTGTCTTTATATTCGATGCAGAAATTCCTAATAAATTCATTTGAATTGAACTGAATGCACGTTTGTAATTAGCGGTTGTTGTTGTTTTTTTCCAGAATGTGTTCACATGTACAATAAGATTACTTGCTTGTTTAACAAGTCTGATGTGTATAGTATGTGCAGTATTTACAAGGCTTCCTTTTTTTAGAAACGCTACATTCACTGCAATATCGGAATCATACACAACATGGATTCACCACCACTACATTCATTGCTGCATTATCCGATGTTGGGTAACATGCAAAATGAATACGCGCAAACACACACAAAACCCCACCCACTCATACACATGCACATACGTACTATGCAAAGAATACTTAAAATCTAACATTATGCAGTTCAAGGTAAATCAAAGAATGTCAATACAGTATTTGCAAAAAATGAGAGTTGCTATTTATTACTCAACATCTTCAGTCAGACATGTCCAATTTCTGATTTCGACAACCATTATTGAACATTTTAAGTTCTTATGCTGTCAATGGACCGCGACATTAAAGTATACCTTTGTTTAGATTATTTTTCCAGTGATATCAAAGTGGTATCAATGTTTATGTTATAAACGCACGAAACATGCAAAAGAACCCCCCGCATCTCCACATCCCATAGAATTACAGAATTACAAATATGTTACGTAATCAAAAAAATACTTAAATAGAATGACAAATATATACAAAATTTTACAAGTGCATGTATGGTATACATGTCATGTACGACGTTAATGCATTGATAGGCAGCAGCCACGACCGAAGTGACCTCTTATTACGGCTGGTGTACAGAATGTTCATTCGATCACAAATATTCCATGATTTTAAAGGTAAGTAAAAAAGAGAGAACGGGACATATCAAAGATAAATCAAAATACACAATCAAAGTGGAACATTATTATGTGGGAGAATGTCTTATGTTATAAGGATTAAAGGAATAATTCTGGTGAAATCAATGCAGTTACAGAGTTTAGGTAAAATGATTTGTTTGTTTTTGTTGTTCTTTTTATGTAGCCAGATGTTACTACAGTATTCTAGGATCTGGAATTGCCACATACAAGGCAAATATTTTCCTGAGGGAACTACTGGGGGAAACTGGGACTACATTATTATAAATTGAAGATAATACTCTACTGTTAACAAAAGACCGCTTGGTGTCAAACGTCTCATATCAAACTGACATGGATTTCGTGCTGACATTGTTTCAATATCTGCATGCTTTAATCAGCTGGTCATTTGACAATGATAGAGCAAGTGTTGGTCCCAAGGGAATGTTGTCATGCGTGTTGTAATGCGTGCACATCACGGCAGCGCATCTCCACGGTTGGTATAAAATGGACGAGGTTAGCAGAGGTCACATTGTCCAGGGTGAGTCGGTTTCTTGTTTGTCTGTATTTAAAAGAGAAAACAAAAACGAAAAAAAAATCAATGCTCATCGATACTCTATTTACAAAGAACAATAAACGAAAAGGGGTAACAAAAAGTAAGGAGATATGCATGCTCACAGATGCGTTAAATTCAACCTTTATACAGGGTATTTCCTTGAAATATAATGTAGCGGCGGATCCAAAGGGGAACGCCCCTCTTTTATTTTGTTTTTAAAGCAAAAGAAATACATTCGTAACAAGAAAAGAAGTGTAGGGGGGGGGGGGGGTGCACGTGCGCCTCCCCTTTACGGAATTCCTGGATCCGCCCCTGAAATGCACACTGTACATGTATAGTGTTGATATGAAATATTAGGCCTAATTGTCTCATCAGACAAGGAGAGACGCTTTTTTGTATTGACTTCAATTCTGCTTTGTGAAAAAAACGTCAAACATACTTATAGGTTAAGAAAGTCTTTTTTTCAATTCATGACAATAAGACCAAAAAGTATATAAATAACATAGTGTTATATAGGCCTACATACAGTAGGACTACCACACGAACACATCACTACACTATATGCTATTACATGCGAATTATCTCATCAATCGGAGGAGTATTCAACTCACTTGAAATTGAAGAAGTTTAATCCCCATAATAAGGATATAATGTTATCTGTTTATAATTTATAGAAAATCCATTTATCATTTAAAGGTTTTTGGCATTCATTGGCATTTTCCAAGTTATATATACGCAGTGTGTGATTGGGCCTACATTTAAGATTTCAAAAACACAACCGCATAAATACTCAACAGATGTATTTTATTTGAATATCAGAATGTGCAGCATTCATTAAAAAAAAACAACAACCCACAATCATTGTCTGTGATAGATCATTACAGACAATGATTATCATCAAAGAGCAAAATAAGTGTTGTTGGTAGGAATGCAAGTATGGGTTACAGATCGATCTCTGAGGAATATCTGTAAGAATGAAAGAAGAAAAAATGGAAATTTACCTACCAGAGTAAGCTCAGCTCAGCATGAACAATTTCCACTGGCACAGCAGTCGCCATTGTCACAGCAGGTTTTCCCTTGGCAGGCACACGGCGATCCCGCTGTAGAAGAAGATGGTGATGAAAAACAACGGAAAAGTGGATTAATGAATGTGAAAGCGCTTAACCGGAAAACAGAGAGACAATAATAAAATGTTGATCTAATGAATAATTCGTATCGAAGTGGATATGTCAATATTCGTACTGCATCAAAATAACTTCACAGGTAAATACTTCAAAACAGTATAGTTATTCTAAGCACTCGCTTAAATTTGAATCAAATCAGGTATCGGGAAGCACCGATATCGTCGTCGCTGGTCAAAACAATCCACTCGTCGCGAGCGAGCACGACGTATAATAATGCTGCCTCATGCGCAATCTGAAACCGAAGATATAAAACTCTCTATTGTCATGCGACGTATCTTTCGAGTAGTTGGGAGCTAAAATGCAGTGGTACAATGAATGGTTTATGAAAAGTTGAAGTCAGTTGGGATTTTCAGTTCCTAAAGCGCATACGAACATACACAGTATACAGAAAGACAGACATAGACGGACATAGACAAACATACTCGCATATTCACACACACGCCTTAAACTTACTATTGAATTAAGGTACGTGTACTTTGATTTTCTGCCCCCAGTCTCACTTTACTTGTCACCTCGCATAATTTGAACATTGGATGACTATGAACTTCATGTTTAGAATGTTCAGGCAGCCATTGCGTATACGCGACCGCTCGCGACTAGTGGGTTGTTTTCGGGGTTGTTTTGAGCGACATATACGTAAGTAGACGTCGATATCAACGTTTTCAGACAACCGGTGACCTTAAAATTTCATTCCTTGATTGGATATAGTCTATGCAATCTTTTCAGTGAATTTGGTCCAATTTGGTATAGGAGAATTTGAGATATCTACATGGATACGAAAGTACTTCAGCGCCGATGTTGAAGCAACACAATCACTCTCGATCGTTGTACTCGCCGCACGTTTTAGACAGCGAGCCCTTTGACTCCGCCCCTTATGCATAAACATTTTTAGCTTTACACACAGCAACAATTACGGTGTCGAAGTGAGTTTTCCATGCAGAAACCAATATATCGGATTAGGCTATTTAATAGGGAAATGCTTTCGTTTAAAGTGCTATAACACACAATGTGATCGATAAACTTATCATTATTTCACAACAGGAAAAAGAATTTTACTGCATCAATATGACGTGTCAATATACGGACAGGACTGTAAAGAAACTGAAGGGTGGGGCGTTTACAAATTTCGTTCCAAGAAATACTGCGTTTTTGTATCGAGGGACTTATTCTACAGTAGATCAACTTAAAGGGATAGTACAGTATTGGTGGAGATGAGAAATTGGTCTTTAAGTTTTTGCGAGATACCAAGAAAACACTTCCGAAATAGTACAGAACATGCCATTTTAAGAGGCATTCAAAATTTATTTGATGAAAATCGGGTTTGGAATGACTGAAACATCCAAAAACAAAGTTAACCAAAGCAATCATAATAAAGTGTGGGTCCCACACTTATTAGAATGGCTCTGTTTTGGGTATCTCAGCCATTTCAAAACCAATTTTCATCAAATAAACACTGAATTCCTCATGGCATTACATGCTCTTTCATGTTTCATTAGAGGTTTCTCATTATCTTACCAAAAATGTGAGAAACCTGAAATTAGACTCAACCAAAACCGTGATTCGACCCCTTTAATGAGATAGCCATTATAGTGTTAAACTGGTAACATCAATAGTAAACATGCACCGTATAAACACTTCACTCTATGGGATAAACAAACATGTCAACAATTAATATGTGACATTTTTGTTGTCTTAGATTGTCAAGCAATTTACAGTTTCCATATATCCCGATGAAATTACTTTGATTACTTCATCAGTGATAACCTTTTTGATAAGTTCATGTACATAAAGTGGTACATTCACTTTTCAGACTGCAACATTTTATCAGTAACAGGAAACAAAAGTTAAAGCTAAGATCGAGTTCATAGTTACAGTTTCTTTATGTACAACGTTTCAATCAGCGTACTATTATTGTTACGACGAGAAAAGCTTAATATAAATCGTCTTACCTTTGCAGCACTGGCACTTGTTATCAGGCATGATGAAGAAATCCGAAGATGGTGTTTTAGGTCAAAAGAATTGATGGATGTCTCGCTGGTAGGTCTGTCTCACTGCTCGATGCTTTCTCACCTACGATCTGTTGTTCATATTTACAAAAATTCAGCCTATTTAAGGGCTTTCAGTTTTAAGTTTTGCACTCAGCTCACTGGTGACTGTGCTATTATGTAAATTAGATTGGGGTCGTGTGCATATGAACGTTGCACACAGAACTGAATATTCAGCTTCTAAATGCTAGGGGTAATAGTCGCTCGTCGTGTGAAAACTTTTTGCACACGACACATAGCTCACACATGCCAAGAGGTGATTAGTCTTTAAAAGCAGACCTGAGTTCCATCTATAATCATCATTGTGCTATTATACAAGAACATAATTGTAATGTTCTTCTCTTTATACTTCTCGAGTCGCAGTAGAAATTGCTTCTGTGTTCAGAATAACAAATTACCTATTCTATAATGCATGGTTCTACGAGTAGGTGCAATATGTTTAGGTTGCATACTTGGATCTATGCTGGAATATAGAGTAACATGAAAAGCAAACAAAAACAAAACAACTTCTAAAACACGTATAACGTAAAATTTTATTTACATGGAAATGATTCGGATGTTGTCTTGATAACCATAATGGAGACATTTTATGTTTCAGTTTTGTTGACTGAGGAACTTGTACAAACAGTCGTCCGAGCAGAAATATAATAAATTCATAAAGTGAAAATAAAGGTGTGCGTGTGTGTGAGATTACCTGTTAGAGATGATAATAGAGTGATAATAATGTGACAGGGTGAGAGAAAATGTCAACCTTATTAAAACTACTTGTTGGTTGAACCTGCCTTTAGACACTACATTCGATTTTTCGACAGCCAATCACAACACTATGGAGAACAAAATTGAAAGCCCTCGATCTGCTCTGGTAACTTTCTAGAAACATCAACATAACACCAGTAAGGGGAAATTCTTGCAACTCACGCTGTCATTGCGACATTGACATTCGGCTTTCTGTAAGCCAACCTTACGATGTTTTATAATCAGTGATCATAACAAACTTTACCAGTCTACGCCAGCACTCCCACGTATACGTACACACACACACACACACACACACACACACACACACACACACACACACAGCTCACACACAGAGACATGCACACATTTCTCTAAATATTTAGCCAAATGTTTATCACTCATGATAATGATATGAACAAAATGTCTGTTGGAAAGACTATGACTATGCCATCTGTGCGTGTGTGTGTGTGTGTGTGTGTGTGAGTGTGTGTGACACACTTTAATACAGCATGCACACGTACGACAGGCACGATCTTCAGGATGCTGTCTCATTATGCCACTTTTGCACACATTACTAAAACTGTGTGTGCGTTGTAAGTTAAGTCTATCTTGGGCATCGTGTGCATCGTAACCACTGACATACAGGAAAGAACAATGGACACTCGTCGCCCATCTACGTTGTTCGAATAATTGAAGCCACTGAGCCGCCATATTACCACACACACTCCATGGGGACTCGCACTATACTTTCCAGCAGAGATCGCTACAAATGATAACTTATCTGAGTGGCTCACATCAAGCTGTCTTTAACGCGGGCCTCTCTTTTCCAACAGCATGGTTATTTTGAACATTTAGTTCAGTTCAATTCAGTTTTATTCACCATCATTTCAGGAATATGCAATAAAAAAATACACAAAAAGATACATAATTGTTAACATAATAAAAAAAAATAAACTTGATGGTGGGAACCCAAGGAGAAGCGGCGCTTATAGATAGGGGCCCCAATATTCACGTGAAACAAACAAACAACAGAATATAATATACAGTATACATATACAATTATACAAACCCCTTGGTTTCACTTATAGCTACGCATAAATTGCTGTACAATGTAATACATGGTATTTTTTCTTCTTGAACTTCAATTGTATCAACAACAACAAAGAATGTGCTATTGGAAATTGAAAAAGGTTAAATGTTTGTTGTCACCTCCTTTCAATGCTCCGCACACAAATTTACAGGTGAACCGCATACTAAAATTGCTTCTCGATGGTTTCAAAGCGATTGGCCAATGGAAAATCCAAATAGTATTCCTCTATAGAGAGAATTGAATGTAACCCACAGATAAACTGAATACAGTGCACTTTAGCAGTTGTGCTGCTGACGCAGCAATACGGCTGCGGGAAAAGTCTATCTAGCGGTTCCAGTGAAACTGCAATTTAAGTGGAATAAGGGTTGCAGCAATACATCAGAATGCATCAGCAAAATTTGAGGGAAACTGGACGATCTGTTAAAAACTTATGACTTTATAGATTCGGTGCCTCCACACCACTGGATGAGAAGACTGATATGGTGCTTGACGTACGTTTGCATGTACAACCATAAAAAGAAAAATAATATAAAGACATTACAAGTACAACATAATTTTTCAATTTTCTAGCTTTAATGAATGAGCACTTGACTTCAAACCTCTGTCATAGAATGTGGGAATGATATTATCCTAAACATAATAACGTTTATCGGTACAGGCCTACAGTACAAGTCGAAGAAATGTGAACTTGTCATGAAAAAATGAAATTTTGAAGAATATTACTCTCTTCTTATTTTTTTTTTTTGCTTGTTGTTGTTGCATGATGGCGTCATGAACGTCTTCTCATCCAGCAGTTGCGACACAGGAATTTGAAAAATTTTATAGCCCTTAAATTGCCCGATTTTCCTCAAACTCTAATGTCTTCTAGTTATATTGCTGCATTCACTCCATGTTAATTTTGGTTTTTATTATTTCAATTTCAACGAAAATTCCTTACCATTTAAAAAGTTATTCTGAAAAAAAAGTAAGACTTTAAACACCAAGTGAAGATATCTCATAAAAATTTGATATGAATTAGTAACGTTACGAAAGTAGCTTTGCAAATTGTTATAAAACAGTTCTTAAAAGTCATCATAATTATGGAAATAGGTGAGGTAATGACGTCACCACTTTACAAATTTCCAGCGGTCCTGAATTAAAAAAAAATGACGAGAATTTCTTTTTCCTATAAATAACTGTGTTAAATAAATTCTTAAAATACTATGTTAAAATGAAGTACACAATGATATTCCTGACTGAATTACTTAGAAATAATGACCAATCAGAAAAGTTGACAGACACATTATAATTTGGAACGATAGTATACTTCCGCTTAAGAAAAAATTGAATTCTTTATTCACAAATTATATAATGTGGTTGTAACCGCTGTATGTCTCCTTCACCGTCGAGGTATTATGATCATACGGTATGTATTTTTATATTTAGGTATAACGTATATCTATATGTACTTGTGTGTGTGTGTGTGTGTGTGTGTGTGTGTGTGTGTGTAGAAATACGCATGCAGTATGATAGTAGAGAGAAAGACGAAGTCGCTTGCTCATGAGGACATGACATATTGTTTTCTATGTGCCATCAGGCTCGTCAATCGAAATCGGACGGCGCATTTAAGGAAGACCACCAGGCGAAACTACGAATCTTTCAATAAACATTGCAAATATGAAAAGTCAACAGGTAAGATTTGACAAAAATAGAATACAGTAATGTCAAAACCTAAGAATTTTCAAGGTGTTGGTGAATGTATTCAATATGCCATTCTGCCATTCTCTCTTGATTGTTTCTATTAAAGAACATGTGTGTGCTTAAGAGGATTAATAAAACTTAGAGAGAGTGTCACATGCATGATTTATCCAGAACTTCGAAAGCGCACTCACACTGGCTCCGACAGGAGATATGGATAATAAGATATCCTTAATAATTCTATATAGCTATTAAACCTTTCCGCACACATTGAATTTCCATTCACACTTCACTTGAAACACCCGTGATCCACATAACAGAGCTCAATAGCTAAAAACTTTCATACGGGGAAAGTTTTTAAAGGTGTGTACGATGATACAACGATGTTGGTAATGATACTTTTGTGAATGAGTTGGGGGCTGAAGACAGATTATGGAAATGTTTGTTTGCTTGTTTGTTAAACCTTAAATGGCAAAAACTGTATTTCATTCTTAATTCTTCTTTTTGAGGAATTAAACGAAGCCTCCCGTTACAAAATTATCTATAGCGGTTGCCGCTATAACTTGTCTTCTTTCTGACTCTCTCGGTTGAACACATTAATTATTATGTTGTTGTTTTTTGTTGTTATCTTTATCTTGAGGAGATTACATGATTTCTTAAGCATGCCCACTGACGCAGACAAACATATGTTTTCTCTTTTTTTTTTCTTCTTTTTTTTTTTTTTTGGGGGGGGGGGGAGGGGGGCTTTATTTCTTTTAAGGCTTCTGTTGTTACCACCCTTCAAAGTCCCCAAGAACATCAAAATTATAACTACCATCCCTGCATCATCGTCGCTTCGTAACATTCTTTAAGTCATGGATCAAAATGTGGATTGGCAAACACACGCACACACACAAACACACACACACACACACACACACAGACGCACATACACATATATTAACACACACACCTTGCTAGTACACAATACACGCAGGTGCAGAATATACTTACAACTTTCTATTATTATCAATCAAGTTCAAGGCAAATTAGAGAAAGCTGATGCATCACTTTTTAAGAGAGTTGTGAATTCATTATTTATTTCTCAATACTTTCAGCCAAACATGTTCAGTTCTGCCAGTGACGTTACGTATTTCTAACAATGAAATTTTTGCTTCTTTGAACAGTTGACAACGTTATATCTTAACGCTTGAATAATTCATTATTTAGTTTTGTGTTTAGATAAATTATCAACCAATCAAAAACTATAAGGGTCAAGCAAGGTCTTATCAAGTTGATAAGGGTTTTCCTCTGATATCATTTTAACGTCTTCTTTAATCTGTTTTTGTTTTTGTTTTTTGTTTTTATACACAGTTATTGCAGCGAACGTTGATCCTGAGGGAATAATAATTGTCACCAAGAAGACGTTGAGTGTCTATTTACAGAAAGTTTACATTATACATTCTGTTCAGTTATAGGCTTGTAAGTTAAGACATCGCCAGACATCTTTCCAGGGTTGATTAGGTGCAGGTCAACTTGACTCTCCAGGATGACGTGTGTCGTTTGTCTGTATTCAAAGGAGAAAGGAAAAACAAGAATATTTGCCCCTCGTTAAAAATAGTAACAGTATAAACGAACAAAAGTGGGAGGCGCACATTGTACCCCTCCATTTTTTTTCGTTTTATTTCTTTTGTTTTAACAATAAATAAAGGGGGCTCACTCAGTGCGATCCCCATCCACCACTAATAGAACCATTCATCAATTTATTTTGTAGCCTATAGTATAGGTTTATTCTTTATCATTTTTTAACAGTCCGTACGGGTGGCTCATAAAAACTAAAAAATACACACGCACACACACACACACACACACACACACATTATGATAAGTAAATTAGGCGTTATGATGTACAAAATTTCCCATAGTCATGTTTCAATACCTACCGGCATGTTCCCCATCAGATGTATTACATGAATTAGTATTGCTTATGACTTTTGTAATTATCAGTTCTTTAATTTTCATTGTAAGATATTCAGTTAAGAATTACTTTGTGTTTCTTTTTTATTATTCTATTTTATTCTTTTCTTCTTTTGATTATATCATCATTATCGTTGACCAGTTGAGTATTACTATAGGCCTATGCTTCATAGAAACTTTGCAATATAAATTCACTTACAACATTAATAACTTTTTTTTTAAATCATCTTTTTTATGGATAGTACACTGTATGGTCTACGCATTATAGATTATTATACAAAGACCATAATCAATAGGTGGGGATATCGCAGGGTACTAAAAATGAAAGTGCAGAGAGTAAGATATCAATATAATCACATATTTTCATTGAGAACTCATAAGAAGGAAAGAAAAGGCCAGTGTGGGGAAAACCTACTCTGGTAAGCTCAGCAGGAACAATTTCCACCGGCACAGCAGTTGCCACTGTCACAGCAGACTTGCCCCTCGCAGGTACAGGTCGTTCCGGCTAGCAGGGAAAGGTGACAAATAAAGTAATCATAATTATAAGTAAGAAATTATAAAATTAAATGTTGTTACGGAAGATGTATACTCTCCCCACGTATTCATCGTACAATGATATTCTAAGACAACGGTCACAACTATTTTCAGTTCAATTCATTCATTTTGGCCCTCATTTTTCTTTCATCAAAACGTTATAACACAGAGTAAATCAGATTATCATAAGCGTTATATAATATATATATATATATATATATATATATATATATATATATATACATATATACATGTATATATATATATATGAAGGGCTCGACACTAACGGTGGCCCGGTGGCCCGGGGCCACCAAAAACGCACGTCGCAGCACCAAAAAAAGTCGGATGTTTGCCTTTGGGCCACCGAAAATAAAAGTTAGTGTAGAGCCCTGATGTAGGATTTAGAATGTGCGAAAGATATTCACGATATTAGTTAAAAGAGTAGAGATATACATACAAGATACCGGCAAAATACTAAGTTATGTTTGGGGGGGGGGAACTCAGAGGTCCACTGAAAAGCATGCTTGTGGTTTGTGAATCCCTAAGTTACGTATTTCTATAAAAAAATACTTATTGTAGTTACAAAATACTTAACACGCAAAAAAAAAAAAATAATTAAGACAGGTTGGAACAAAAAGGTAGAAACGCAACAACATGACATTACTAAAGTAAGGGGGATACGATTGAATTGGGGAAAAACAAAATTACGCGAAGAAAGGAAAGAAAGAAAGAGCACCAAGGCTGGGTGCGACCGGACTCCATCTCCTCATGCATAAACACCAGATTATCTCGCAGTCAAGCGCAGTAGAAATCATTAGTGTCTTTTAGCACATTATTTTGAATCGCCGGTTAAAGCTCAAATCCGTAAGATAAACTAAACAAACTACTGCAAGCCTTTTTCTCTATACGATAGCACACAGAAACAGCCATATCGGATCATAATAAGGAGACAAATGCAATTAAAACTGAAGTTTAAAAAAAGTTCTGTAATTTCTTACAAATAAATTCCCCCTACATCCCAAGAAAGAAGTATTTCATTCACCTCTTCCCTCCCATTAAGTGCCATTTATAGGCAGGAATTCGCTCAGTTGTTGATAGGTATAGGGTAAACTTCCGGCAAGCTTTCTGGTTGTTAAGGGCAACTTGTGAACAAAGCATGCATAGAATCGAATATAATTACAGAACCGTCGCTTACGCACCACCTCCATGAATACATTATGTTAATGAACAGTGTGAGGGCGATCACTACGTCCAAGGGCGCATGAACAGTATACATGCATAGATCTTCTGTAATGTACAGATTTTGGAACTTAAAGGGATTATATAGTTTTGTTTGAAATGGGGATTCAGGTTTAAACTTTTGGGAGATAAACCTCTTATATGAAATATCAAAAAGCATATGAGATTCTAAGAGTAATTAAAAGTTTATTTGATTAATATTGGTTTTCAAATGGCTGAGGTGTTCAAAAACATTAAAGAAAAACAAAGTGGTCCTAAAAAGTGGATCCCACCTTCTAATATGACCTCTTTGTTTATGAATGTCTCAGCCATTTCAAAACTGATTTTCATCGAATAAACATTCAATTCCTTTTAGAATCACAATTATACTCATTAATATTTCCTATAAGTGGTTACTTCTCTCACAAAAAGCCAAAACCTAATTAAATCCCCATCTCAACCAAAACTATATCATCCCTTTAATGGGAATCCTAAGGAACAGGTGAATGAAAAAAAAGAGATGCTTTCTTCCTATAGGCTGCAGGAAAAGAAACATCCTGCATTTGTAATAAATTGCAGAAACGGTCTAGAAAAGTGAAGGCTTTATTTGCTGATGTTTGGACCTCACTCACTCCGACTCCGTTGATATGATTATGAACTAATGTAACTCGAAACACTGGAATTGTCATTGGCCAAAAGAGAACCTTTATCAATTTTCTATCAGTGACAAAAGTTCCCTGCGAACATGTAAGTCGGTGTATTATAGTTTTCCAATTCACAAAATTCCGTCTTCAAAAGAAACATGGTAAAGTCTCAGGGTGGTGACAGTTAAGGAACTTTTTCAATTGAACTTTTCTTTTGTTATGAGTGGTAAGCGAAGTTACTGATCAAGCGAAATATCACTTGTCTTACTTTTGCAGCACTGGCACTTGATATCAGGCATTTTGAAGAAATCCGAAGATGTTTGTTGCCGTCAGAAGAACTGTTGGATGTTTTGAAAGTATCTCACCCTACGTTGATTCGTCACCTTAAAGCAGTTGTTTGTCTTCAGAAATATTTCGAGTCTCGACGTTTGCTGTTTAAATTTTTTTTTGCACTCAGCTCGCTCTCTATATAGTATGTTTTGCGAGTATGATTATGTAAATTACATTTGAGGGCCGTGTGCAAAAGTGAAGAATGTTCATTAGTATTCAGCCACTGTCTGGAGCACTAGTACTCGGTCCGTACTATGAACATAAACAGTTTGCACACGACACGCAGTTCACTCGTGTGCTAGAGGTGGTTTCGGTTAGTCTTTGCAACTAGACCTGAATCACATCGTTGTGATCAACCCCTTTATGTTACAGGATTGCAACTAGCTCCTTTACCCTTTACTACCGTACTAGCCTCGACTGAAATCACTTCCAAGATTTCACATATGCAAAATTGTATATTCTAGTGGCATTTTTTTTATGCTATGGTATCAATAGTATTGGAGATTTTCTACTCTTCAATTTTGTCGGAATGGAGAAACTCGAAGTCGGGATAAGCCGTTATATTGGAAGAATTAGAAGAAATAGACATACGTCAATGTGTTTGTATTTCACGTGTTTTATTCAACAAAGTTAAAACAAGTGTGTGTGCATGTGTTTAATGCGTATTAGAACAAAAGAGAGACAGAATTATTAATCGAGATACGCAGGATGCTGCCCTCAAAGATATTTTGCAGGCCTACATATTGATGTTTTGAATCAGTATCTTGAATTGCAATAGCGTTATTTTCCTGCGAAGATCACTGAAGTAAAAACCCTCCAGCAAACACTAGTGTAGGGCCTACGCTTTTTCAGTGAAACTGACTATTAGTATTAACCACAACAAGAAATTCCTGGGATGTCTAGCTGACGTTACACACGACAATATGACCGGTATATCACAGGGAGATGGGACTTCTCCCACGTATGAGGAAGAATGGTCGTTTCGCTTGCAAATAATAATATGAGGCCATACAATGCTATGGAGGTAAACACAACTCACATCTGTACACACACCACACACAACAAATAACACACACACACACACACACACACACACACACTCACACACACACACACACACACACACGCACACACACGCACACACACGCACACACACGCACACACACGCACATACATTTTCCTTAGACATTGTTTTAACCTTCTTTGTTTACCCAGCGTTAGCTCACATTGTTTATGGTTTGATAGACGTGTACAAGCCGTCTGCATGGAAAGACTATGAAATGCTAAAGAGGAATGTACACGTTGTCCCACGTGCATGCGACGTATTACTCGAATCTATCAGTCAACTCTCTGGGTAGACGACGCCCACTTTTGCGCACGTCACTAAAACTGTGTGTTTGAATTTCGTGTTTTCTTGACTTCCGCATCGTGACAGGTGACCGACCTATTTTGTCCATTACATACGATTACAGTGGGTAAACGTCTACGGCAGAGCAGAGCACATAAATTTTAGCAGCCAGACATATTTCTCAAACCTCCCCGGAATTAGCTTCCCACATCGAACATGTAAAATCAACTACATTTTATACCGTGTATGAAGAGATATGGATTGCTTTTAAATGAAGCTTCCAGATGATTTTTAGGCTTTTACATTAATTGAAAAAACTATGATTTAGTTATACTGAGTATGTATATAGAGTTTCAAGATATTTAAAGTAATTGGGATGAGGAATAAGAATGTTTTCAAAATATACAGCAAATTGCAATGAACAAGGATGATGACATGGCAGCTCTCACCATAAGAATGCATGAGTTGGACCTCAAGGAAGCAGAACAAAAGCAGAAGGCATTCATACAAATTGTAGATTGTACACAGATGAACTTAATGTAATGGAATTACACTGCTACATTTCGTAGAATGATACGTTCCTGAGGTCCCTACGTCGTCAACATTGTTCAGTGTAATTAAGATTTTTCAGAGTATTGGTTTTTCTTCTCAAGGACGACTATAGATTACACAAATCTATTGAGCTGTGGATTTGTGTATTATTTTATTATGATGTGAAATTATGAATTTTATTAGGTAAATTTCGTTTGTCATGAAATTGCAGAAATTAATAAACATCAACTATCAAAATATCAAAGATCACAATCGTGTGGAATGCTCCATTAATTGGAGAGATTATTATGATTTTGTAGTTGCCCGCGGTATGATAACTTCATGCTCCATAGCATCAACAATGACGACCCCCCCCCCAAAAAAAAAGAAGAAGAAGAAGAAAAAAAAAACAAAAATAAAAACAAACAAACAGTTCATGTCGATAAGTAAAGAAGGAAGAGAGATGGATTTCCAACTGGCTGTAATCATTCAAACACCAGAATTCCACAGGTGTATTTTTACCTTGGGTGATCTATAGTTTCGATGCTCGTACGTTTCTCTGAGCAATCTGAAGAATAACGCATTTTGAACGCTAGAATGTCGGTTTTATTTATCAAATGAAATTTTCACATAACGATAAAGCATATAACACGAAAGAAAACCCTTTTTCATAATGATGTGCAAAAATGTAAACCTCAGCTGTATATTGTGGAAGTTCAAAGTTCAAAGCTCAAATTTATTTTCATTTTCATCAATAAACAGAGAAATCTTGTAGAATGTATCAGCAGAACATATTTGTAATGACTGCAAAAACTTAAATTAACAAAATACGTTTGAAAATGAGCAACAAATGAAAAAAAAAACACATAAATGTATTCTATAATGTATACATATGCTTATAGTAGGCTCTATAAGTTAATTAAGGATGGGCATGGAAATGGAGTGTCCCATTAAAAAGCAAAGTTTGTACGGTATGGGACCTTAATGAATTAACGAAGCTATAAAAAAAAAATCAAACGAACCACATTCGTTACTTGTACGAAGTATTTGAAACTGTATCCTCTAAAAGCCGATTTCTTCATTTTTCTGATTACTTCCGACAAATGAAACCGATACATGATTTAATCATCAAGGATAGTTCTTTATTCATTTGTAAGTCAATTTATAGTTTAAAGACAATGTAAAGCCGAGTATATTTTAGTTTTATTTCATCAATTTTTCATGTTTTACGCAATTTTTATTCGGGCACAGGACTGCGAAAAGTATTCTTAGAGAGTGGCTGGTCAGGCCCTCTTATGCAATGAGACAGTAATTTTGTGGGCAGTCATTATGTCATGCTCACTGTTATGAATATGTATATGATGCAAATCGTGCATGCATGATTCGCTAGAGGACATCTCGACTATATAATACAAATGCTAGGTCTGTGGGTAGCTCCTAAACTCATTTCATGAATATGTATTTATGCAAATTAATATATGCATGATTCGCTCGAGGAAGCCCACGTGCCGCGAAACTTCTAGAGACAGAAAGATCGCACACAATACATATGGTGGTCGCTCAGCCGTATATAGGCTCTATTTACGCCTCTTTTGTTGTTTTCTCCTTATGTTATGGTGTTGTGCCTTTATTATCGTTGAGTGTTATAGAGAAATGATGAGCGTGCGGTCGATCATGTGAACATTAGCTTCAACCATTTTGTGTATAGCCGCATCGAACATGGATCGGAGGAAATCTATTGTGAATCATTTCTTGAAACTTGAACCTCCGTGGATAAATCGAATGGGTGTTCAATGCATTTACAATTTGTAGAGGCACAAAGCCAGCTCTAGTGCTTCAAACAGTTATAAAATATAAGTTATGGATAAAAAAAAACCTGAGTAAATATTGTAATCATGTTAAGAATTGCTGAAATAATATGCAAAATGTGAACATTAAGTATAAACATTTGTTTCTAGACTAAACCGTCAACAGTTCTGGTTTAGTAAGAAAAATAGTGATATTTCCTTATATTCTAGGCTTTGTTATACGAATTTTTAATACGGTAGGATGTTTTGTGATACAACTGACATTTTTTTTTTTACATATGCATTAAATGTTATAACTCGAGCATTTTTTTTTTTTTTTACATCAAAGCTGCTCCCAATGGTAAATAATACCTTCAGGAAACATTGCCAACATCCTGCAATACAGCTGTATGCACAGTCAACCATGAAAGCGGTTTGATTGCAGTACGTCTTTGTACGGAAGTGATACCTCGATATACAATCTAGGAATTGAATGATTGCAGCAATTAGTAGAACACAACACTGAAGTATGAGGAAACCCGGACAATCCGTTCAAAAACTATGATTTTTTTTTTTCATCGCTGGATGAAGAAAATGATAATGAACCTAGATAAATGCAGACCCGTTCCACATTATTCGCATCTTTATTTATTAGGCTTTAAACCTTAATACGAACACATTTTGTAGGCCTACATGTTATCTGGCCGGTATAGTTTATGGAACCAGCTCCACTAGATACCGACGAATTCACCATTGAGTCGGTGTGTTAGTTCTTCATACATGAACAAAAAAATACACATATCGCACAGAGCATAACAAACAAACAAACAAACAAACAAACAAACAAACAAACAAACAAACAAAATTCTTCCCATTGATATCTCACTAACGTGTCTTGTAACATGACAATGAATTTATGGTTATAAAACTAACCCGCATATCTTGTTATTTTATTTCTTAAGACCATGTTACAGAAAAAAAAATTCCATTAACATCGAGCCTGAAAAGGTCAATCAGTCAATGTTTGAAACAGACACAACACACACACACCTACAAATTTTAAGGTGACGGTTACGGGCTCACACGTGTAAATAAAATGGACTGTCCCAGAAGATACCAAAATAAATGAAGAAAAAAAATTAATTAAAAATCAATGATGTAGTTTGGCAAAAAACTGAATAGCTGTAGATACTGAGTATGAATTCCTCTACAAACTGCATTTTGGTTGGAAGATGAAAGCTTTTCTGATGGAATTTGAGGGGACTATTTTTATTGGGTACGTGTACGGAAAATATAATAGGTAATTTTTTGAGTGACAAGAACTCGTAGTCTGGCTTTGCGGACCCTTGGACAGAACCCTTGGAAATTTGATGGATGAAAGGGTATATCTCACTTATCCAGGTTAGTGAAGCTGAAACACCTCATTTCTCCTGGCTATTTTACAGATTTTTTTTTTTTTTTTTTTTTTTTTTTTTTTAAATTTGAATTTTAACACACGTCTCTATGGGGAATTTTACCCGGCGTGTGAGCCCTTACAGTAACTCATTCAATCTGCCGCCCTCACAGAAGTTGGCTCTCATTTTCTGAAGGAAGCGCCATCAACGTTCGAAGCTTTGTATTCACACCACACCTCAACACTTGCCTACCCCCTGTGTCATTTCGTGTTGCCAGAGTTGGCATAATTCCGCTTTCTGACATAATTTTAGACATTTCAGCTTTTTTTTTTTTTTTTTAGACTGTATTAGCATAATTCTAGCGTAATTGCTACAAAAAAGGAAATCTCGAGGCGTTTTGTGTATTGTGATGCCTTTTTTTTGGGGGGGGGGGGCTGGTGTGTTAATTTTGAGCCAATTTTTTTTTTTTTGTATAAGAGGAAATTAACAAAAGTTGTGAAGACCTGTTTTGAGAGTTGTTTTGTTTTGTTTTTGTCTTTTTTTTTTTGACGGTTGAGAGCCTCACTTCAGTTGGGAGCATAGAATTTCAGGACCTTTTCTATGTCAGCCCGGTGATTGTGCACCATGATTCGTGCCCCCCCCCCCCCCCAAAAAAAAAGAAAAGAAAAGAAGTGAGGACCCTCACTTGTTTTGTTTTTGTTGATCGCGTGTCAGCTGATTAGGCACCACAATAATTAATTGGTTGACATGATGTGACATGATTTCATAGAGATTTAGTATAATTTCATATAGGCCGCTCCAAGCACAATCCCATTATTTCCGCTGGTCACATATCTCACTAACCCCAGACCCACTCCACTTTATGTCCACAGACTAGAAAGACTACGCCCTTCAAATCAAACTTTTACAAATACCCATGCAAGTTTGCTAGGTTGTCTATTCGAGTATTCAGATTTCGTTTTTTTTTAATGCGTATAGGCCTATGCCTACTTTGAATTACGTCATTGCGAATACACCACCATGTACATTTTTGCTGATGACACTATTGTGTAGGGTCCTAAGTTAATCTATGTCTAAAACTTGTAGTTTAGTTTAATTACGTTTATGAACTCATTACCCCATGGAATATGCGAGTTCGAAAGCAAACACAATATTAAAGACTTTATGTAAACAATAGATTTAAAGTATAATAGCCCACAGAATTGCAGTGACAAGATCAGCTTGACAAAATCGAACTAGGATGAATTTTACAATGCAAAGTTTGGTAACAGTATAAAGCTTACAATTACCTGCCCTCATATTGTACTATAGGTAAAGCACAAATTATTACGTACCAAATTCTAGAAAGATTACAGGCACCGCCTGCATTTTGTCTGTTGCGTATGATAAACTAAAAACATGAAATAATCATCAATATAAGGGAGTGATAGTCGAATAAACACATGCTGGTAAACTTCGTGCATTATCCATGCAGGGGGATCATCAGTTATTTTCCTCCAGTCACTGAGAGTTCCAGCCAGTTTATGAACAATACTCCCTCTTGGTGATGGGCCAGCAGTGCAATGCGCCACTTTTTCACTGGTAAGAGAGAGAGAGAGAAAAAAAAAATGGATAATAACATCGTTCAAAATAATGCTGATCACTTTTTGCGTCTGGACATACTTGGTCCCAACTCACACAGAATTACACCCGCATATGCTGCCTCAAATGCAGCTCCGCAAGCATGGAGTTTCTCTGAGTGAAATTATTATGACGAGGTCTGACACAGCAAAGCATCAGTTGCACTATAACATCATACCCTAGAGTTCTTCTGCTACTCAATAGTGGACCTCGTGGACCATGGACCTCGTGTTCAAACAAGCCAGTTTGGATGACTCGATGAAAGTTAACCACAGGGGGCGCTAGACCATAGTGGTGGTCTACTACAATACACTCTCCAGTCCAAATGTCCTTGTTTTGTAATGTATAGGCGTTAACTACAAATACTACAAATGAAAACTCCATGATGCCAAAACAAAGACCTTCTTTTAAACGTTTTTCACTGTATTAGATTAATGGCCGTATATTACAAAACAAGTGGTAATGCATACAACCATTTGACTGTATCTTAAAATGCTGTTAAGCCAAAATGCTTCATTATGTATCTAAAATTGATATCTGAAATTGGATTCCATCTTCAGAAAAGTCTCTCTAAGATTAGCATTACCAAAAAGTGAATTCATTTTAATTCCATTTGAAAGTTTCTAGAAATATTCTAAAGAGCTTGTTTGCGACAATTTTTAAAAATTTTAAGTATCTGAGGTTTTTTCTTTGATGGAAATAAATGAACTATTAAATTAAACTGATTCGAAAAGAGCGGATACTAAGTCTTAACTGCTTAAACTCAATTCTTTCACCTCTTGAAATGCGCGAGTTCCAACATAGAGTACACACTTTGTTGAAATGTTTTACCTATCGTGTGAGTCTTGATTGTAGCATCAACAATCCCGAAGTCACGACTACCTTAAACTTTGACAGTGTGGTATGTCCTGTGCTTGATTATCCCAATGTAGTGAAGCAAAAACTGTCAAGGAGTCCTTTAATCTTTTGAATTCAAGGCTTGCTGTGAATGCCTTCAACAATGAATGATTATATGGATACAATAAGCGGTTGTTAGTCCCCTACATCACTCTTTCAATTTCACTTCACCAAAGTGAAAGCATGATATTCTATACTCTTATTCATAAGCCCCTATAGTAGTTGGCATACTAGGCAGTGATAATGATGAAAACTTAAAAAACCTTAAAAAAAAACTATTAAAAAAACCGAGGACGACGAACGGAATAGAGAAGGACCCGATAGTGCTGACGCTGCCACCGTTGCAGCCGGACCCCTGGCTGAATACATGCGAGTGCTAGACAAGATGGAGTTGATGCTTAGCTGAGTGATGAACCGAGGAGAAAGGAAAAGTTGTCTTTCGTGACCAAAACTATATTGAAAATAAGTACACTATCTCTCCCAACCAAATTTTGTTTAATCGTGAGGAATAATATTGTTCACAAAGATATTCAGTAGACCCTGCAACCTGAAATGATGTTCGTTGTTTTCAGAGGCAATAAAGTTACATAATCACGTCACAAATCAAGACCATGGGGTGGAGGCTTGAGGATCTAGATTTATACATTATAAGAGAAAAAATATCAAATTAATCCTTGTCACCAAAGAAATATATACCTACAATGGTGTACAGTAAGAGAACGTATTATCATTTTTTTTTTTCAGACTAAATTTCACAGAGCTTGAAAAATATGTAAGTAAATGCTTCCCCCTTCGATTTCGGCTTTCAGACGTAGTAACCACTTTGTCCATCACATAATTACTTTTTTTTTTTATTTCATCTCCACCTTCATTCTTCTCCGACATCATCTCAACCGAACTACAAATTCCAATTACAGGTTTATGATACGAAACATCAAAGAGTAGTATATTACAGCCCTTTCAAATGGATAAGACCTGACACGCAGAGCTCAGGAGATTTGAATCAGTTTTCAGTCTATGCTACCCCTATGAATTCCATTGCATGTCAATTTGTAATTTTTTTTAACACTTTCATGATAATTTACGGACTTATAATCAAAAGTCTGATCGGCCTTTTTATTTCAAGAATAAAAAGTCTCTGTCAGATTCGAGAAAGGAGACTCATTGGTACAACTCAATATTTCACGTTTTCCTTCGGCGTACTGCTTTACCTTCGATCTCGAGCTACTCGAGTATTGGTGAGCTATAGTAAACTCCTTCAATTGCCGATATCGATAATAATAATAATAATAATAATAATAATAATAATAATAATAATAATAATAATAATAATAATAATAATAATAATAATAGTCCACCTTTCAGTGCTCATGGCGCTTCAAAATGAAAAGATAGACAATATATACATGCATATACATGTTCAAACATGACAACAAAGAAAAGATGGCAATCAACAAACAAACATACCAAATAAATTTATAGTACAATTATTGTTCCGAACATTAATGACAGCAATTGTGGTCCTCAGTGTGAGAGGAACAGAAACGTTTTAAGTTTGGATTTGAATGTCTCTGTAGATGACAGTTGCCTTAACTGTAAAGGTAACTGATTCCACAATTTTGGTCCCATAACGGAGAAAGCACGAGCACCCCATCCATGTTTTACTTTGGGTGTTTGGAGTAACAATGCACCTGATGATGAACGTAGACTTCATGTCGGATTGTATTTTTGAACAGAGTTACGTAGGTATACGGGGAAAAAAAGAATGAACTGAATGATGTACTAATAACAGAATCTTGAAAATAATCCTTTTGTCTACAGGTAATCAATCTTGGTTACTGGTGAGTACCATGATATAGCGTAGCACATTTCAAGTTCCGTTGTTTCTGGTATATTATATCGTCTATGTGAATTATCCTGTTTATTTGCTTGTTTGTTTGTTCCTGAATTTCCCCGTAATGCCTCTCAAACTTGTAGACTGAAAATGATGTGGGGCATCCTTTACTGCAATCTGCCAGTGCCGTATATAAATCTGCATGACGTACGCACTTCCCTTTGTTCGTTAATAATACCTTGCTGCGCCTAACGCCAATGCGCGCGTAAACTTAAGTTTTTACGCCTGATGCGCCATACTTCCATCGCGCGTTACTAGGGTCCATGTTGTCAACGCGATTCCTCAACAGTGACACTATACTTTCTGACTTGTCAGATAACGTAGTTCTCCTATATCTCTCTGAGCATTTTCAGTCATTCTTGGCGAATTTTGTTGCTTTTTCGATCACGATCACTATGGGTACCGCACAGAGCAAGTTCCAGGGACGATATAAACGTCTGTCGAATGCTAAAGATGAGGTAAGTCTCCGAAAATCTGCGACCAAAGTCCCGATGAGGGGGCAGATGTCAGTCACCTTCAGATGACCTTGAGCTATGTATTACACGCATGATACTGTACACTGTATTATAAGTATGCGCTTGTGTTCTACACTTCAACCAGAGCAATATAAAACTCCCGCACGCACACAAATTCACAAATGAATGCATACAAGAAAATGAGACTATAACTCAATGATTCTAACGTCTTGTACGACATATAAATCAGCCATATTCGTGCCAATATTATTTCTCTTTTCTTTTTTTTTAATGAAAAACAGATGAAAGGAACATTCATTCCTATGATGAAACAAGACCCACAAAAAAGTACACTGTTAGGAAAATGTCCAAGTTATTTTTAGTTTCTCAACGGAATCGATCGCCCAGCAGACATTAATCAAATAAAGGGATACAAAGATAATCGAATTTTGCTAATTATCATTTTGCTCATAAAATCAAACTTTCTGCTCCTCACAAAAGTCCAAATTTTCATCCTCTATAGTGCCCACTCACTCATCCGACCAAGCGCTCACCAACACCAGAGTGCATCCCTCCCGACTCCCAGTCGGTGTCCAGCATTCACGTTCGGGGTAGCGGTGACAATATCCATGGTATACACATTACATATACATAAATTGCATGATACGTACCACATTTTGCCATACGAAATGTACTTATTCCATGGAAACATTATTATAAGAAAACTATGGATAAAAAGGATCACACACTATGGCTACAACTGATATCATTAAGGAATCAATGTCTGTTTAGCAATCGCTCGTCATGGCTGTGTCCAAAATGGTACATCACACGGTCTTCAGGCCTATGCATAATTCTGTCCTAGATGCATCTGAAAAATCATAATGTCAACTTTCCACAAAATGTATGATAAGAAGAACCACTACAAAATGTTTATGAACAACTGATAAAAGAAGGTACATGGTTGCCAGACACCAACTGTCCAATACATGTGGACATTTATTTCAGTTCTGAGTATAATCAGGTTCCATTTTCAATGTCAATGATAAAAAAAAAAGATGTAACAATTGAAATCTGTGACCACACAATAATAATATCTGAATCTTACTCCGTATTGCGTTCTCATTATCTCAAAGTGGATGAAGTCGCCAGCCCTCAACTTGCTCCGATAGCTTCCATGGAAGAAGACTTTCTCGACGACGACGAAGACCACACCCAGAAGAGTGTCACCATGACAACCCGCCCGACGCTGTTCTCCATGCCTCCAGTCGATGACGTCATCAAACCCGTGACTTCGGTCAACCAGTGTGCTTCAACCATTGAATCAGGTATACGCTAAAATCAATGCCGTCCTCACTCATGTTATAAAAATAATACAGTCAACCTCTCCTAAATTGAATCCAATGAGACAGAAAAAAAAAAATGCTTCGACGTACGTGAATTTCGACTATATAATATAATTAACACATGTTTATATTTGAATATATGAATTATTATTCATTATTATGCACATGAATTCCGAACAAAGCAGTATAACTAACACATGCTGATATCCATGGCCTTCAACTTATCAAATTTTTTGACTTGTATAATACTATAAGTTGATGTCTTCTTTTCTCTCCCCTCCCCCTCTCTCTTTTCTTACTCTTGAATTCAATGTCGTTACTTTAGTCTCTTTACCTATTTCTCTTTCCAGCCATTGTACCTAGCAACAATACAGTCCTAGATATGCAGTGATGTTTACCCACAGTGACACTTCTGATTAACTGCAAGATTAATAGCAATGTTGGATAAAATATTAAAAAATGACCTAGGTAATGTCCATTAGTACACGAAAGTATCTCGCTTGTACGTGAAAGCAGATCATCAGCGATTTCTGTCAACCATTATCATGATTATTTTGCAGAACTTGATTTCGATGACTTTGACGACGCGTCGATCGCTGTAAGCGACTTAGATGAGGACATGATCTCATTGTCTTGGGCGGACTCCTTTCACAGCCGACTCGATATCGAGGACCGTGTCAACACCCCAACGGAGACGACCCACAAGGGTGACGAAGTCGAGACGGCCGTTGAAAAGGAGATCGAGACAGAGAAAACAGCAGCAGTCACTTCTAAGCAAAAGAAGAAACGTCCATCTTTGGGTGAGACAACTTTACAGATTGCTACCATTTAAAAGCTAAAAAAAAGGCTTGTCATCAAACGGCACAATCATTGAGTTTGCACCTGTCGACTTCTCGAAAAACACAATACTATGAGGTGTCATGAAAACTATTGTAAAAGCACTGAACCATCTTTCGTTCATCTAATGGCTTTCCTACTTTTGTTTTTAACATAAAATAATCTCCGTTTTCCTACGTACAACATTATGCTGATGAATCTCAATTTCTCTTTCCATCACAGTCAAAAGCGTTCGCAAATTTCTTCGTCGCCGTAAGGAGAAGAAGGAACGCAAGACGCCAAAAGGTTGGGTGTGGTGGACACCAGAGGGCACTCTTTGTGTCGTCGTGAGTAAATTCACTCGTCATTTTACATTTTTTCCCTTACCCACGTAAATTACAGACATTCTAACTTTTTTCCGTGTTAGTCGAAATGCATTTTATATGTGTTCTTTAACTTCGATCTTGTCCATGGTTCCGAGAAACATTTCACAGTGATCAAAATGAATGAAACGATAAGACGGGAATTCATTGAGCGTGACATTTAAAATGTTTTATGTTCTAATGGAATACAATATTCTTTCCCTGAAGGACGAGAATGGTAACTTCTTCCAGGAGCACCACGTGGTCCATCAGATGAGATTCAGACAGCGGGCTAGCGGCCCGGAGACTCTCCGCTACTGGGTCTCTCAGGACTGCGAATGTCCCGAGTGAGAATCTCACCTCACAGGTGGTATCTTTCCTTACTTTTATTCTTGTAAATGCGTTCTTTACTAACACGTTTGCATGCCACTTACACGCGACGAAGGGAACAGGGTTGGTGGGGATGGTGGGGGGGGGGGGGGGGGCCGTGAATGCTTGAACATTGTTCTCTGAAATGTCTCTCTCATCTCATTCTCTCACTGTGTTTATTGACTGGTAACCCACGTTCAATTGCACACTTTTAAACAACGGACATGATTAATTTGAAGAACAATAAACGCAACTTTCCGGTTAATTTACTTCTCAAACAGTCTCTATCTCAATGACTTACATGATTCGCACCGACTAAAAGTGCCAGAAACTTACAAACCTGGCCGCAAATGCTACGTTGAACAATTTTTTGGAATTCGTGCTGTTGTGTTTTTTTTTTTCGAAGGCATTCTATCTTGTTGACTGCGGATATGGATATGGATATATAAAAAGTGATGAAGATCAGACAGCGTTAACATTGCCAAGAAAATTTGAATGCAACAAAAGATTTCAAATCCATTTCAACCTGTCTATTTCTTGTTTCTCATCTCTGTGCTCCCGATAATCATTTTTGCAGTCGCCATTCATTATCTTCCAGACTTTATCCTGATGTTAAAGTTTTACCTCTATTTTTTATATAACTGTATATTGCTTTCTCCATTCCAACAATACGCCTTGCTCATGAACATGTAAAGATATTTTCTCCTTTTCCACAGGAAACGAGGCGTGCAGTGCAGAAATCTTTACTATGGATTCCTCACCAAAAAAAAAACATTGATTTAAATCTGTTCTTTTTTTTTTAAATAATTCCTGCGTTTGTTTTTTCTTTTTGTTTTCATACGAACAAACATAAAACAATTTTGGCTCATAATGAAAAAGGGATGTTACAAGGTAAAATAATTCTACAGCTAAGATCAATTAATTTGTTCCTGACACACGTTATTCAGAATCTGGAGGAAAAGAAACTACAGGAGTTGATAAAACTACAAGAAACCTTCTTCATCTATTACTAGGTCTTTATTGAGGCCTCATAAACGCAACTCATGCACGAAAATGAGGTATTAATATTATACGAATTAATGAAAATTGTAGATTGATCGCATTATTTTAGCTAACGTAAAGTGCAATCAAAAAGTGTGCGTTGACGTAATCAGCCTTTTCATGGATAGCACATTTGATACTTGATGAGGTAATATCTATCGCAGCTCCAAGAAGCTATACTGGATATTAATGGGTTCCATGGCACTATTGCTCCTGCGACATCAGATTACTCCCATGAAATAATTATCTGCACGCCAAGTCAAACATTGTACCCGCAAGCATAACCCTAACCATAATCCTAATCCTCACATCAAACTAAACCTAAAACTCTATCACCACCGGCCCTAACCCTAACCCTGAATCCATGTATGGAAAAATAAGACCAGCGCAATTGTCGCAGGAGCAAATGTGTCACCGATAACTGGGATAAACCACACGTACGATGATGATCTCTATTTACAATAAATAAGTGTGCGCTGTGTGAATTGATTTTAAGTATTGTATACAATGATTCCGATATCTGCATGTTTTTGGCATCAATATATACCGCGATCGATAATGTTACCAACTGTTTTCTACTTCAGAGAAACAATGAATAAAACTAGCACACAGAGCCATGTACATACTTATACCAAAATATACGTGTTACGTGTCCTTTGTTGTGTTTCGTGAGAAGAGTTGATCGGCGGGAGTGTTAGATGGTTTGAAAACATTGCATATTAAACATTGTTAAAAAATGCAGTGTAAACAGGGACGCCGCTTTGTCTATGTACACGTGTGCTTGCAGCTACAAAGGCCAAAAGATATACAGATACACTAATTGTATTGATAATATACTACTCAAAAAAAGTTAAGAACCACTTTTTAACGTACATAAAGATTTTATACAAGGTGTTTTATTTCTGGAAATACCTCAGTACAACTGTCCTAAATGTCCTTAAACACGCTGTAATCAATTTCACGCATGGGTGGTTTCAGTTGTTGCACAATGTCTCTCGCATCACTGCACATCCTGAAAAGTGGGCCCCGATGGGTATCAGCTACCGACATGAAGTGGTAAAAACGAATGTCTGAGTGTCTTTCAGGCAGTTCAGTAACGAGTGTGACCACCTCCTGCAGCAATAACGGCTTCACAGCGCTGTCTCATGGAGCTGATGAGGCGATTGATGTCTCTGACGTCCAGTGCATCCCATGCAGCCTCCAGAGCCACACCCAGCTGCTGCAGTCCAAGTGGATGGGCTTCGAGCTGCTCGAGACTCCTCCCCATGATGTCCCAGACGTGCTCTATCGGGTTTAAGTCCGGGGACCTCGCTGGCCACTCCATACGCTCAATCCCCTGGCCCTCAAGGAACTCGGTCACCACCCTAGCTCGGTGGGCACGGATATGCAATAATGCGAGAGACATCATGCAACAACTGAAACCACCCATGTGTGAAATTGTTACATGGGGCCCGTTGCATAAAACTTACCGTTGAATTTCAATGGTAACTACTGTCAAAATTAGGCGTCACAACCAATCAGCATCAAGGATTATAAAATTTACCGCTAATTTGAAGACTTACCGCTAGAAAGGAGCGGTAAGTCCAGCGGTAAGGGTTTTATGCAACAGGGCCATGGTGTTTGAGGAGATTCAAGACAGCCATATTCGGGTATTTCTAGAAATACAACACCCGGTTTGAAAATTGTATACACACATTAAAAAGTGGTCCTTAACTTTTTTTGAGTAGTGTATAAGACGAAAGGGGTATACACTTGCACACACACACACACACACACACGCACCAACACGAATTTACTCACGGACAGTCGGGTATAAAGTCACTTGACAAGAATTTGTATCTTGTTGATGAACCTACACCATTGTAATGTACGATATCCTTACCTGCTTTCATCTCATACCATATTTCTGCGTTCTTTTCTGTCTTTTACTAATTCATAGACAGACATACACAAGTAGATACACACACAACCACACACACACACACACACACACACAGACACATAAATGCAACTACACAGATAATCATATCAAGCAGAACCCTTAGTTACAGGGACGCAAATGCGAAAATACCAACTATTCAGACGAATTTTTGCACTGTCTTGCTTAATTTATTTCTTTTAATATTCACAAAGGTTTGCAGAAATCATGATCAAAAATGGAGAACTTATGTATTACAAAAAGTGAGTGTGCTCTATGTAATGATCCCACGAGAATCCCTTTGCAGCACAGTTTACTGCTTGCTCCATGATTTTTTTCCCCCGACAAATACACAGTTTGGATGTATAGTTGTCTCGAAACTTCCAAGTTGACGTTTTTTTTTTTTTTTTTTTTTTTTTTTTTTTTTGGTGTATTCTTCCCAATCACATTTTGGTTTTCATTTTTCTTATAAAAAGTAGTTTGAAGAAATTTTACATACCACATGTCTTGAAAGCGCCAAAATCCCAATCATTACAGTACTTTTAGTCTTTTACTTTATAAGTTTTTGTTTTCATTTATTCAGACTCGTGCAATAAATTTCGGGAAAAATTCTACAATATTCTACACTATGTAGACTACGTAAGAGAAATCCTATACAAGTCTTAGATAACTGGCGGTCAGGTCATCTCCAATGTCGGCGGCCATTTTCATTGAAGATGAACTTGACCAGACTGCTCAGGAGGTCCGTTGATGGATGTCTGCACAAATCATAAAGAAATGCATCATTATGTAGAAAGGGGACATCAGTTCATTTTTATCAAAGCTGTATATGCTCTACATGAAACAAGTATCAGTTTCAACCGCATAACAGGAAGGGCTGATGATTGAATGTACGTATCTTTTTATGATACTGTGATATAAAATTTGTTAACAAACCATACGTTGGTCAGCAGAGTGATAATTGTGTTTGATCAGCTAATGTAAGCTCTATAGGTTTTCATTTCCTTTAATTTACCTCCTATCCCCCCCCCCAAAAAAAAAAACAAAAACACACACAATCATAACCACAACGTGATTGTATGAACACAAAGTATTTCAAATATTTACATCAGCTGGAACTTTGAATTTATTTATGTAATAATGAGTAATTAAGTTTAAACCCACTGCAAAGAGAAACAAGGGTCCTAAGATCATACCAAGCACACATACTTCTGGAACAAACCATTCTTCGTGGATTTAGATGGCTAATACCATAGACAAATTTATCAGGGAAAGCGCAAATTCTTTGCCCCTTACCCTCCCTCCGATTCCTACAAAAATAGATAAATAAATAAATAAATAAATTTAATAATTTATAAATGATTTAATGAGAGAACAAGTAGATAAATGAATAGATAAATCATCATTCAAAGGAGACGAGAAATACATATAAAAATGACACAAATTACAGAAATTAATGGTTTCATTCTCTAATTAATTCATTTTCGACAGTCTCATACCTGCGGTCCGTCCTTCTCCGCCATGTTGCGGCAGGATCTAACCGTTGCAGCCTCCATCAGTGCAGTTCCAGTCGGCAGAGTCTGATGGGGGGGGGGGGGGGGGGGGGGAGACAGTGTTACACTCTTTACATGTTAGAATTTATCATTGTCCACATCAGCACAGATTTTGTTTTCCTTCTTAGCCTGAACACTTTCTAAACTTTCCTACTCAATTTTCATACAGACTAGGCTAATTTTATACTCAACATACTCACCAATGTCTTAAATGTGATTTTGCCAAATTTTGTCTTCACTGCTATGTAAAGTCTAACCTGGTGATTCGAAAAGGTAATTCGCACCTCCGTATTGAATATGTCAGTTAAAGTTTCCAAATCAATAACAGGATTCACAGCAATTAGAATTGAGCTAAAAATTCAAGCGTTCATCCGTTTCTTTGGTCTATAACTTCCACATAAATGCGCTTCCAGTGATCGGATAATAAAGAGACTGCTATGTATAGACTCATAAATGAAACTATAAATTATTGCAGTTTAGTACAGTTGTGAGACTTTGGAAAATGATACAAAATTCAATTTGACCATCCAACACAAAACCCACAAAAAGTGGCAGATTAGGATTCTCTATAGGGTCTAATGGACCAAAAATTGTAATTTGTATTGACCTAATTTAAATTTATAAAAAATATTTGCAAACATGTCTTAAATTACAGAGTACTTCTGTAACAACAAATACCTACAGATCAAGCATGAAAAGTAAGTTGTATCGATCAGTACGAGAGCTGCAAAGTATAGGTCTGCACATTACGCACTCGAGTAATAAAAAAAAAAAATGACGTATTATAATGCACAATGTTGGACGAGGAGTTTTGTGCGAACTTACTCGAGCATGCTCCGCCCGAACACTTGCCACTGGCACAGCACCCTCCACCCTCGCAGCACTCCTTTCCATCTGTTTGTTAAAAAAAAAAGTACAAGCAAAGTATTAAAAAAAAAAAAACCACCTAAAATTGCTCGTAAGTTTCAAACACGATACAATTTTGTAAGTACACAGTGTGATGTTATTGATGGTGTGATGTCATTCTCCCATGTCATAATTTTTATTCCCCCATGGTCCGACTACGAGGAGAGTTCAAAGAGTGATTGATTTGATAACCATTCATTGTCGTCCATGGTTGCAATATGAAAATATATTTTAGGCACCTACCACGCTTATTTCAATCCATGCCGTTCTCTTTATACACCAAACGGGTTCTTGCGGCCAAAATAATAATAATGATGATCTCTGTTGATATCATAACTGTGCATGTTCCCATTAACCCTTGAATTGCCTCCCTGCGGGTATACGAATCTGAGAAAAAGCCATGTATGAGTGGTCCATGCGCATCTATTGGATCACTATAGAGTCATGGCAGACTCGAAATTAAAAGAAGAATGCCTATTTATCATTATGTTTGTACATTCTAATCTTCGATTCTGATTGACTGAAATCGCTTGCAAAAATTTAACAGTTGCCCCCCTCCCTTAAAATAGTACCTAAGTGCCAAACGGTCCTTATACCACCCAAATCGCTCTCTTTCTGGTACGTACGTACAATGTACGTTGGTATGAGTAGGCGTACGTGTGTAGGCAGTGGATGTACTGAACACGTTTGGTTTTCATAGAGAGATAATCGTAAGCAACGTAACGCTGCCCGGCCGTTGCAGACAACAATCCACAAGTGTGTGAATTCGGTCGCAGCAATACATAAAGCGTAGCAACTGAAATTATTGATTTGCAACAATGCATTTTACAATCGGTCCACGTACAATTTCATTTAATCTAATTCGATATACAAGACAAATTGATACAGACGGACCAAACACTGCCCAAACATGTGACTTCCACATAGCACAACAGGTGGCCATTCGACGTTGGCAGAGTAAGAGTTGGCATAATTATGCTTTGTGGCATAATTTTAGACGTTTCAGCATCTGGCATTATGCTGGTCATAATTTGGCTTTTTTAGCATATATCCAAACTGTATACAGAAAGGAAATCTCCGGGTGGTTTTTGTACTGTGGTACCTTTTTTTGATTGGTTTGTTAGTTTGTGTGCCGATTTTTGGACGAAATTGACACTAAAAAGTTGTGAAGATATGTTTTGTTTTTGTTTTTGTTTTGTTTTGTTTTTTCTGCTTGTCAGCTGATTCGGCACCATAATTCGTAAAAAAAGGAGGCCTTGTCAGCTTATCGGGCACTACAAATTGTAGCAAAAAAAAAATAACAACAAAAAACAACAAAAAAACGGGAGGACGATTGGGCACCACAATGCGAACGGGCACCATGATGCGATTGGGAACCATAATGCGATTGGGCACCACAATTCAATTGTATTTCTATTGTTTTGTTTTGTTTTGTTTTTTGCTTGTCTGCCGATCGGGCACCATAATTTGTAGCAAAAAGAAGTGTTAGGACCTTTTTTTTTTTTGCTTGTAAGCTGATGTGGCACCAAAATAAATTGGTTGACTTGATGTGGCATAACAATAATTTCATGACAATTTAGCATAGGCCGCTTAATACAAACGTCCATAGCAGCGCCTGATATTATGTATAGGTAGTGATCAACCAAATAAAATTTCATTTAATTTTGTTCGGTATACAAAACAGACATGATTATAGAATTACATTATTCGGGGAATTGTTAATGATTTATTATTGTTCCTTGGTATCTCTGTTTCTTGCTCGGAGAATGCTTCTTGGGTGGTAAATAGCATGTAATTGAGGCAAAATTTATCAATGTCTCGAAAGTTCATTATCTTTCTTTTAACCACAATGTTATATTGCATGACTGGCGTTCATACATTATGTACACATAAACAACATATATGTTAATTTTTCATATATGCACACTAATCTACACATATATATTTTTTTCTAAACATGATTAACAAAACTGCACGTCCACACTTGCTCCCTATAACTCACCTTTGCACTGATGCATTTTTACGCACCCCACTAAGTTATACAATTTACTATGCATTAAATGATTTGTAATAAAATATAAGCCATGTGCATTTTCAGAGGCCGTCATAAAATTCAAGCTTCAGCTTAATATGACGGTCTCCTGCATTTCGTATGTAATAATTCGATTGAATAATCAATAATTTTCCAACTGTTTGTGTGTGATTATAACTCACGTGTACAATATTTTATTATTGGTACATTGTATATGATATGTTACGTTATACTATATACTTTGTGAAAATGCAGAAATAAAATCAATAAAATCAAATCAAATCAAATCAAATCAAATCAAATCTGTATAATAGAAGAGGCAAGAAACATGTTTTTGCGCAGAGAAACTGATTTGATTCCTGGGCACTGGAATGAATAAATGATTTTGCCACAGAAAGAGAAACTTACCGTTGCAGCACTCTGAGTCAGGCATTTTGAAGAATTTTGGCGTTTCACTTCAGTGGTCGGTTTGTAGATAGTTTTTCGTTTGTTTCAGCTTCATCGTCTTCTTATTTCGTCGTCTTCTTATTTCGTCGTCTTCGTAGCTTCGTTGTCTTCGCAAACTATAAGGCTGCCTATGCCTGACTCGTACCTGACTCAGAGTTAATGTCGATTACTGTAAGCTGGTTGTTGGGCTGTTGTATTTATAGTGTTTTGAGAATTGCACACGGCTCACCACTACCTGCGAAGACATGACGACGTTATTTTCATTGGGCTCGTGTGCAAAGCAGACGATTGCAAAATAGTCTGCATGGGCGCGGCACAAAATTGTCACAAAAGGGGCACGACTTAAAGTCTATACCCACTCTATCATAATCATAGCATCATAAGAGTAAAAGTTAAAGTTAAGACGCTGTTGAGCGAAACGATGTGGTATGTGTATATTCTAACACAATTGTTTCGTGGGGGGGGGGGGGGGAGGGTTCCTTATCCTAAATGAACCTGGCCGGCCATTTTTATTGTATAGATATTTTATCCCATGTTTGTATTATATTTTACGGTGCATTTTTTATCTTTCCATAAAGAACAGTAATTCACAACATGGTCTTCTCACTTCCCCCCCCCCTTTTTTTTTACTTCATTACTCTTTTTATTTTCATTATTGTCATAATAAATTCCTATTATTTTCAACATGCTAATCATCTTTAAAACAACATTATACAAATAAAAAAGAAAAACAAACACACTGAGACCACGCCATAGAGTGCCCACAACGATAATTCAATTCATTCCCCATTGAATCCATGTTGCTTGAATTTGTTACGTTCCAAACTGCTTTTATGATCAGTTAATACGTGTCATGTTATTCAGAATCATTTATGCATAAATGTTACAAGTATATCGTTTTTCATACTTAAAACAAAAGATGAAGACATTCAATTCACTCTCAACATGATTTTGATCCCTTTCATTTCTAAGGGTCCTAATTAAAATCATGAAATTGATAACTTGAATTAAACGTTCGTTCCATTTCCAAAAGCTCTATACGACTGTGGGAGGAAGGTGGAAATTGCCGCAATCGCGCTGCCTTTGCACACGGCTCTGTGTTGGCCCTTACCAACTGTGATGGCAATACGGGGAATCCCAATATTTGTTTACTTTATTGTATGAAATATCTATCAGCTGTCTATAAAAAAAAATACATTTCACAATACTCTCTTCACAGACAAACAAACACAGGGCTGCACTCACGCACGCACAGGCACTCACAAACATACACATACACCCACATACACATAATAAGTGTATTACTATACGTAAATGACATATAATATCTCTACCCATATTCAGCTTTTTGTATATATCTCTTAGATAGTCTGAAGTATAAAAGTCATGACAAACCGTCTTGTTGGAAAGACTATTATGCTGCAACTGCAGAGATTAAAAAATGCCTCTTTTATGACGGCTCTCCTTTGATACAAGGAGAGATGATGAACACTTTCATATACGCCAACAGCATGCACGGCTGAAGGACGAACTGTACGTCGATGATAGGTCCTAATTACTGATAATGCCAACTTCTGCACACGTCACTATCGAACTTTCTAGACTCTATCCAAATCACGTCACGGACGTCACTATACTTAAGCATAAATCGATCAGGTATGGATATTATGGGCTCTCTGTCAACATAGCATTGGGATTGATAGCCAAATAATTTCAGCGCTCTAATCTTTCTCCCAAAGATTTTGTTCCACTCATTGCTATGTCTTTATTTTCCGTGTTTGAACCCGCCCCCAAAGTAAACATAAAATCATAATATAATAAGATGTAATATAAGATAATATAATATGATATAATATAATACAATGTAATATAATACAATAAAATATAATATAATATAATATAATAAAATATAATATAATATAATATAATATAATATAATATAATATAACATGATATAATATAATGAAATATAATATAATATAATAAAAATAGACAGAAGAAAACAAGAAAAAGGACTTCTTCTCTTAATCAAAATAGCGTTAATTTCAACAATGTTTGACGAAAAATTTTTGAACAGAATAAGTTGGCAAGGGTATGTTTACACGCATTGATTAATTTATGTGTGAATCTGTGACTGATCAGTTTAGTCATGGATGAGTGAGGACACATAAAACTAATTTAGACTATAATTTTTTAGCAAATAGTCACATTTCAAAGTCGCAAGAGCCCTTCTGGAGTCTTTAAGAAACAGTTTGTTCTTGTTTATAAAGTGATGCTAATGGTTTCTCATCCGTCCTTTGACCCCCTCACACTTATCCTGACACTTTTCACTTTTTTAAGTTTAGTGAGCACGATGCTTTTTGCATATGATTATTTAATACTTGATAATTTCAAAAATTGAATTGAAACTAAAAAACAAAACTGTAAAAAGAAAAAAAAATCTATCAATATGGCATAAAGGGATCAGTGTGGGTGATTAAACAGCAACACTCTCAGCATTCTCTAGAAACAACACACAATGACTTTCGGCACTTTTTGAAGAAGTGACCAATTTCGTTTTGAATGGCGTGCTCATTCATGGATGACTTTACAGATGAATCTTACTGTCACACAACATTTATCCATTGCAAGTGATTGACAAATTGCCCTGCATCGATGTAAATAAGCACTGAATTGATCAGTGTTTTAGTAGTAGCCATGATAAAAAATCATGGGCGTACATACTCGAGCGGGATTCGAACCCACGACCTCCTGAACACCGAACAGGCGTCATCTCCACTTGATTATGTATGCCCATGATCTTTTTTTAATTTTTATCATGGCTACTACTAAAACACTGATCAATTCAGTGCTTATTTACGTCAATGCAGGGCAATTTGTCAATCAGTTGCAGTAAAAGCATCTCGACGGTAGAATTTCATGAATTTGAACAGTTATCCAGTATCCAAGTACGCAAATATCCCTGTGAAATTGTTTTTGTCGAGACTTATTCTTTACCAAATTATTTCATTTTGATTGAGGGGAGATACTATATATTTCTTGTGTTTGTGCGTATGTGTGTGTGTGTTTGTGCGTGTGTGTGTATGTGGAGTCTGTATGTCACGGGGCGAATGCGAGTTTTTGTTATGAGGATGTGTGCTTATAGTTGGTTTACTTGTACTCTTTCTCTCTCTGTTGATCTGGTAAGGCCTACAGACGTACGCAATACAAGGTACCAGTTTTCAATAGATCTCACCTATACATCGGCAACCACAATAAAAATACATACTAGTCAACAGTATAAAGCCATCTTGGGTCATTTTTCCTCCTGTTAAAGTCATAATTTACCCTCTGCAGATGAAACAAAACCCCCGCATTAGTGCTTTAAAATAGTTCGAAAATGCGAGTTAGGGATAGAAACAACCACTGTAAAAATTTGAATCCGTATTATCGATGTTAATTTTTTGCTAAATGTACAAAATGTGAACAATAGTTAAATAAAATTTTTTCCAGATTAAACCGTCTACATTTATAGTTTTTTTGAGAAAAATTATGATATCTCCTTATATTTTAGGCTCTACTGCGAAAATGTTTTATGGTAGGATGTTTTGTGATACAACAGACCTACACAATCATAACCATCAAATATGATATCTTGATTTTTTTTTTTTTTTAAATCACTGCTCGCAAAGGTAAACTGAACCTTAAACCTGACTTTACCAGTAAACTTGCCTTTCGAAACTGTACAGGCTGTATACTGCATTCATGGATAATGATTACATGCTTATTAATACGACAGCCATAATCAACACCTTCCTATATTGTTGCTATCATGTTGCTAGAATTACTCTTTCGTGTTATGTTCCAGGGTTCAATTCACAAGTATCATGTAACTGTGAATTATGTGTATATGAAAGTGAAACATGTAAAATTTCAAAAACAAAGAAAATGAAGGAATCCCAATTCAGTCTAAACATGATTTGATCCTTTTGATTTCTGAGAGTCCTCATTGAGCACATTGATAAAGCTGATAACATGAAATATGCCTTTGCTATGTCTATTTTCAATTCCATATTATTATACTGTGGAAGGAGAGTGGAAATTCCCCACCAGATGATAGTTTGTCTTTGCACACGGCTCCTTGCTGGCCTAGATCATAATTATCATAATATAGATGTCAGGAAGACTGCTGTCTCAGACATTTACGGGGAATCCCACTGTGTTTCTACTGTTTTGTATGGGATGTCTGTAAAAATACATTTCACAATTCACACACACACACACACACACACACACACACTCCGGTGGTGGATCCAGGCGGGGACGCCCCCTTGTTTTTGTTCTTGTTTTTGTTGAGACAAAAGAAATGAAAGGAAAAAATGGTGGGGGCGTCCGCCCCCCCCCCCACCCCCTTTAATTTTGTGAAGGCGCCCCCTCTGTATCCGCCCTTGCACACACATACACACACACACACACACACACACACACGATCACACATTTCTCTAAACAATCAATCCTATGTTTATCACTCACGCTGTCTGTAGTGGTAACTATATAATCGTGTGTTGCTGACATTAACCAACCGTCTGCCTGCCGGAAAGATTATGAGATACTTCAACTGTCGCATGATATAAACACGATTGCAGTGTATAACATACAAATTGACGTATAATATTGCTTGAAAAAATACATTCAAGCAAAATAAGCAAGTCCCAGAAATAGAGTATTTTGTTCGTTTTCATTTGTACTTAGTGGCATGAAAAGTATTTGACTACATAGACATGTAACTATAAACAAGCCATATTATTTCCGTCTTTATAAAACCATTTGGGTAACCACAATACGATGCAAAATCCAATTCAAGTATGACATTGTATGTCAGAAATAATGACAATTTTTTTTTACTGTAATGATTTAAAGAAAGTACAATGCTCTAGTAACAATAATGACAAAAGGAATATCCAATCGCTGTGCAGCATAGTTATCCAGGGCCACTATTAGATTGACAATAACAAAGGTTAATATCTCCACGTGTGAAAAGAGAGCATCTGATGTTGCTTATATGAATATCTTGAATAATGATAAGAGATAGAGCACATTCAGGTGCTTCGTACAGGATTTCCATATTCTTAGAGGGGGTCTCACTTCAAATTCATACTTGATAATGCATGCAAAATACAAGTTAAAGCAAACAATCCCGTAGGACATCAATCATGTCGAGAGACACTTAGTAATATATGATTTTCTTCGGTATTTTCAAAATCATTTCCCCAACATATACTTTTAAACAATTTACTTTTGTGTCATTAAAATTTGGCTTACGACCCCTGGCGATCAACATGACGACCTAAGGATTTTCTGACAATGATTTAAAAACAGTAACATTATCAGACTTTGACAAAATTAGATTCCGTATAATGATGGGCAAAGACAAAACCATGATTAGTTGAGTAGTTATGTATAAATGAAGCCTAACAAAGTTGAAAACAGCTCCAAATTCATAGCTTACAAAGGTTACACATCTTGTGTCCGCGGAAAAAGAGAAATGTATTTGTTCTTTTATGGTTTAATGAGATGATCTGTATTGTTGACGTTCAAAATGTTGCCAAAAAATATTTTATGGGAAATAGTTTATAACTACTCTACATACTAAAATATTCGTCAAAATATTTTTTTTTTCTCCTGAAACATAATTTTTAAGTGAGATTGGCTTTTGTCCATGCATAATGACAACATATACATTCACCAAACATAGAGATTTTCATTAAGTATGTAGGGCATCACAATATATTTCACTCAATGTACTCATCACGTTACGTGACTTTGTTGATCAAAAGGAAAGATAATGGAGTAAAGAGTGAACAAAGTAGAGTACCGAAGTGGTGATTTCACAGTCTTCGCTTATTATCTTTGGCGGGAACCATGTGAGAGCATGGTTAGCATCGGGCCAGGCGAGGTTGCTTATCAGAACCAGTTTCCATTGCGATGAATGGCCATGATATCACACTTTGGTTAGTTATGTACCCACTTAAAGAATGAAAATATATGAAAGTTTAGTTTTAATTAATGCCACCTTTAATGCCACCTTTAATCCTACCTATTTGCTTTCAAGAATAACTCATTAGATTTCTTACTATGTTTATGGTTTATTAACTTTTGTTAAAGAATGGAATATGACATGCAACGATAAGGACTAAAACTATAATATATATATATAAACCAAATATATACAGAAAATATTTAGGTACATGCTTCCCTGCAATGTATTTTGTTAGTTATAAAAAGTGTCTCGGAAACATGCAAGTCATGCTCAGTCAAGGGGAATGTCATTCCAACGTCTTTTGTTAATCGCATAAATCAGTACCCCTCCACAGCGCTGATTGACAGATGACGTCAAAGGTAGAGTCTTGGTTTGGAAGGTGATTTTGCAGGCGTATCCATACCGATCTGGAAAAAAACCCAACAACAACAACGTAGAAACTTACTGTAGTAACGGTACATGGAACGTACCGATATTCGTTTCGCTGCCGAAATTATGTTGACTGTTAATGAATCAACAGAAAGCAAACTGTATTTGCATTTTGCATAGGTCCTATATTCTGCCACCCTCTCCTGATGCATTTACTCTTCAAACATTCGTGCTTATGAATATTATAACATAGTAGTAAAGGGATTTTCAAGTTAATCTTTTTTAAAAACCTCGGAAAAAGCACTCATGCAGCTGACTCTCAGAAAAGGCTTAGGGAATCAAAATTTCCTAAAAATGTCTAAATATTGTATTTTTCCGCCATTTCTTGATATCAAATGGCTTACACAAGGTTTTGCTGATGTCGTGCGAGGCATATCAATACCCAAACACGGAAACACCCGTATCACACAGAGGGCAAGTTAGCTGTTCATAGGGATTGGTGAAGATGAGGATTTAGCTTTCAACTTTTTGTGAGATAATCAAGAAACCACTTATAACAGACCATACCATTTACAGAGGAATTCAAAGTTTATTAGAT